>JAWDJX010000126.1:0-31795 GCA_033117895.1 Extremus antarcticus | reverse complement strand
CCTTCTTTATAATTAGGAAAATAGAGGGCGAAGAGTATAAAATAGCGTTCTATACGCGAAACGGACTCTACGAGTTTCTAGTTATACTAATAGGGCTTACTAACGTACTAGCGATATACTAAAGGATAATTAATAACGTTCTTAGCGACCTTATTAATATTACCGTTATCGCCTATATCGACGATATACTTATCTTTATAAAAGGATCTTAAGAGTAGTACGCTAAGAACGTAGCCGCTATCCTTAAATAACTAAGTATAACTACCTTTAAGACTATACCTAAAAAGTACGAGTTCTTTAAGAAGGAAGTTAGTTTCCTTAGCTTTATTATAGAAACTAATAGAATTAAGATCGACCCTAAGAAGATAACCTTAATCGAGGAATAGCTAGTACCTAGAATAGTTAAGGATATATAATTATTCCTTAGACTTATAAACTATAACCGAAAGTTCGTTAAGGACTACTCGAAACTAGCTATACTACTTACGAACCTTATATAGAAGGATATCTAATTTATATAGACTAAGGTCTAATAAGAATTATTCGAACGACTTAAGAAAGTATACTACGAAGCGCTAACGCTACGTATATTTAACTTAATAAAACTAATATAAGTCGAAACCGACGCCTCTAACTTAGCGATAGGAGTATACCTTATATAAGAGTTCGACGGGACTCGGTATCTAATTATATACTTCTCGAGAAAAATAATACCTACTAAACAAAATTATAAGATTTATAATAAGGAGCTACTTATAATCGTCGTAGTATTACGATACTAGAGAGTATACTATAAGGGAGCTATAAGACTAATAATCTACTCCGACTATAAGAACCTAACTTACTTTACGATAATAAAGGTTCTTATACGGTAGTAAGTACGATAGTTAGAGCTACTTAGGGAATGTAAATTCGAAATCGTATATACTCCTAGAAAAGAGAATAGGCGCGCTAACGTACTTAGTAGACGAAGCGACTATATAGAAGGATATAAGCTATAAAAGTACCGTATACTAAAGGTTAATTAGGACGGATTACTTAGTACGAACCTATAAGAGTTTAACGTAGTTATATAAGTACTATAAGATAATAACGAGGAGTTCCCGATATAGTATAGGAAACTTAAGGTTCCTCTAAATAAGGAATAGGAGTATATATAGGAATACTATAACGGACTAGCTCTAGGATACCCTAGGATTATACGAACTATAGAATATATTAGGAGAAACTTCGTTTTCCTAGATATAAGAAAGAAGGTTTCTACCTATATTAAGAAATACGAAAGCTATAATAAGAATAAAGTATTACGATACGTATAATACGGGAATCTCTAGTTTAGAGAACCGCTATACTAACTATAGGATAAAGTAACGATAGACTTTATCGTTAAACTCCTAAGGTTAGAGGATCTAGTAATAGGAAATAAGTACGATTCTATACTTATAATAGTCGACTAACTAACGAAGTATTTATACTTCGTACTATATAACGAAACTATTAACGCTAAGTAATTAGGTTACCTAGTACTTAATAGGCTCGTTCGGTACTACAGCGTTCCTACGATATTTATTATAGATAGAGATAAGCTCTTTACGTTAAAGTACTAGAAGACCCTAGTATTAGCTATAGGTATAAAGTATAAGTTATCGATAGCTTTCTACCCGTAGACGGATAGACAAACCGAACGGTCGAACTAAATACTAGAGGGATATCTACGATACTACGTTAACTATACGTAGAATAACTAGGTAGCTCTCCTACTACTAGCCTAGATTATACTTAATAATAATATATTAGAAACGACTAGGATATCTCTATTCTTTAGAAACTTCGGAAAGGACCTAAACTTATTTATAACGCTATAACTAGGACTAGAGGTAGATCGCGCTATTATAGACGTAATAAAATTTAAGAAAATCTACGAGGAAGTAAGGGCTAGAATACTATACTAATAGGGAATCCTTACTAGGATAAGATATAAGGATTTAAAAACGGTACCTTAGCTTAGGGAGAGGGATAAGGTCTTCCTCCTTATAAAAAATTTAAAGACTAGGAGAAAAGTAAAGAAATTAGATTATATAAAGGTCGGACTATTTTTAATTAGTAATATTAAAGGACTAAACAACTACCGACTCGATTTACCTAAGGATACGAGAGTATATCTAGTATTCTATATATCTATATTAGAACTAGTAGACCTAGAGATTCCGCTATAAACTACCTTCTACTTTAAAGTATAGGAAGAAGACGTCTTTACTATAGAAAAACTCCTAGATAAGAAGGGTTAGAAATACTTAGTTAAGTAGGAAGGATACGGAAACGAGGAAAATACCTAGGAAACCGAAAGTAACCTTAAGTAGGCCTATTAGGACCTCCTCTACTAATATCGCTAGAACTACCTACTAAAACCTTAAGGCCGACCTAGGAGGAATTAAAGTTAATAAAATTATTAATCTAGCCTAGTATAGACTAGATAGTAGGAGAAAGGCTAACGGTAGTATCCGTAGTAGGATAATTTATAGGCTTATCTAGCTTACTATCTACCTCTATCTCTACTATAAGATACTCCGCCTTTCGTTTCGTACGCTTATTAGCTTGCCGTAAGATCTTCTTCTTACGTATTAACTTCGCTATAACCTTTGATAGCTTATCTTCGTACTTATCGATCTCCTTTCGAAGCTTCTTACGAGTATAATCGAGTAACTCCTACGTTAACCTAATATACGGTTTTCCTTACTTTACGTACTCCGCGTACTTTAGCCGCTTTACGCTATCTATTACGATATACTAGTATTTGTTTTCGAGGTAGCGGAAATATAGGAAGTCTATAACGAGGGCGTATATAGTAATTTCCTTTATAAGACGGTTTTTCTTAATAGAAAAAGAGGACGCTATAGAAGATAATAAGGAAAGTATAGGGATAGCTTTCGTTTATAATAAGCTTAGGGTTACGTAGTTCCTAAGGATAGGAACCTAGAGGAGGAGCTAGTATTATAGATATATAGTAGGTACGTCCAAACTACGAGGTAATTAGATTAGAGATTTAATATACGATAGCTCGATTGTACCTTAGTCGAGCTAGGACTACTTAACTCTTAAAGTATCGAGGCTCGAGGCTTAGTAAGGCGAGCTAGCGAGGGCTTATCTAAGTAGGAGTTAAGATCGATTCTTAAGGAGTCGAGCTATAAACGCTTACTTAGGTATATAGGAACTAAGGATATCTTCGATATACTTATATTTAACTTATATTATAATCTTACTAAAAGGTCTATAACTATTTATAGTATATTCGAGTTATCTTACTTAAACACCTACTACTACCTACTCTTTAAAGAAGTACTTACGTAATACTACTTATAGGATCGTAATAAGGTACTATTAGCCTCTAGATAACGTAGAGCTACCTATAAAGCGCTCTTATATTATACCTAACTTCGATCCGATCGATTATCTAAGCTCTAAAGACGAGATAGACGACGAGCGACCTAATATCGATATTTAGCTAGCTAATTATCGTACGGACTCGAGCTATAGGTATATACTAATAAAGCTAGATACGTTACTAATTTAATACTAGCTCGATAAGCGCTATATATAGCCTTAATTAGCTATAATAGTACTAGATATCTACGCTATACCGGTAATGTTAGATAAGCCGGAAAGGGTCTTTAGTATAACTAGAGTAGTAGTTACTCTACGTAGAAGGTTACTATTAGACGATACTATTAATAACTTAATAGTTGTAAAGGCTTAGTCGAAGTTAGAGTTAATTAAATTGGATAGGTATAGCTACATTTATACGTATAGGTACCTCCGCGGATAGCTAACGTTACTAGATCCTACTTTAGTAGCGTTACAAGTACGTATATACTACTTTAAGACCCCTTACCTACGTAGGTAGTAGCTCCGGAGGTTATATTCGTAGATTAAATTCACTTTAGCTACAAACTACTAAATTAAGACAAGACGGATTACATATCTTGCTTATTAAGACAAGACAGTACCCTTTTACATGCTCTGTCTTGTAAGGTAAGGCTATTCACTTGCCTCGCTTGCGAGGCAAGGTCATTCACTGTTAGCTGCAAGCAAGACGAGACGCTAGGCCTGTCTTGTCTTGTCTTGCTTGTGAACAGGTCTGGAGCACCCTGCCGTGGATCGAGGTCTTCGCCCATCAGCCTTGGTCCAGAACCCACGGGTATCACTACATATGGTTGGTAGTATCAACTGGTGCTGGGTTCCGGTAGTTCTTGTGACTGTATGTCGCATAGTATATCATTCCTACCAGGACCACCCCAGCAACGATGATCGGGGCATAGTTGATACCAGCCACATCGATCGGTGTGGTGAATGGGAACCTGTTCTGTCGTAAGTACTGTTCGTGGGTGAGGCTTTATGAGGGGACCGACCACGCAAGAACCCAGAGCAGGGAAAGGAAACAGAGCGCAGTGACGTCCACTATACACCCCCAAAACCTGCCTAGCTGAAAGATACCATTGCTCTCCACACCCAGCACACCAGGTTGATATATCCTCGAGTAAAGCGAGCAAGCGATGGCTAGCATGTAGGTTGTCGCGAGTGAGAGAGTGACTTGTGAGCCAAGCGCCAGAAACCCGATCGAGGAGACGAAGTTAAGCCAGATCCAGATTACGGGCGAGAGCGCCGTGAGTATAATAGTGATCCGCGGCACTTGTTGTCTTTCGAGATCCTGGTGACACATTAGCATGCATAGATTACTGGGCGCCGCGAGACCATAAACTGACAGAGGCCAGCCACTTCTGCACAACCGGGTTGCGGTCGTCTCGGACAAACGAGAACACCATACGACTCGCAGCAGCTGTGGTGTTGATACAACACATGATGATGATCGGAAGGATGAGACCAAAGGGAGCACACGCCAGTGCTATGTTTCCGCGAGCGGCGTTCAAAGTCAGTTGTATTATGCTGCCGATTGGGTGGAGCGAGGCGCCGTACGGGCCTGTGAAGAGCGCATCGACGTCACCTGCAGTAAGGCAGATCATGAGCGCAACGACTATGCAGAGGATTGCGTTGGCTGAAGTGGACCAAAGGAGGGACTTGGGGATCCGACGACCGGCATCGACGGTGTCCTCGGCTGCATGAACGGTCAGTATAGAGTTCGTGATTGCTACAGCTCAAGCGTTACAGACCAATGTGTGCCGCGCAGTCAAACCCAGCGAGTGAGTTGGTCGCATACAGCACTCCGAGCAGTGCACCGAAACTGGGACTCCAGCCCGTAGCGCTACTGAAAGTGAAGTCGGAGGTTACAGTACCGGTGGCGTGCGCAAAAGCCAACAGACTAAGCAGCAGCAAGAATGCCACGATATGCACTACGAGCACCAACGTCTCCGGAACATTCATATGCTTTCCCCAAGTCACGTTGACCAGGCAGGCTAAAACCTGTACGGAAATTGCGGCGACAAATGTTATCCAGGTGTGGTACTCGCCGGTGTGGAGGAGGTAGATCGCGGAGACGTCCAGGCCGAAAAGCCAGGCAGCAGCACCGAGGAAGGTAAGCCATGTGAAGGTGAGCACACAGCAGCAAATGTAGCTTAGGGTCTTGCGCGTCCGAGGGGGAGCGAGGGCGGCAACGTAGTGGTATTGGCCACCCGCGGTTGGGTATCTGGAAGCAACATCAGCGCGCTGATGAAAATAAGATGGGCCGACCAGGCTTACTTCCTCATCTTCTCAGCCAGACTGAGATACACTGGAGTCATGCCGCATGTAGCAACGATCGTGCCCACCAAAAGTCCCAGGCTACCACCATTTCCCAAGTTCAGCGCAGCGACGAAGTAAAAGTTTGGCCATGGGCAGACGACACTGCTGTTGACGCCGATTAATCCGATGAGCTTGTCGAGTGTCCGCGGTACAGTAGGCGTGTGCCCGATCTTGGCCACTGGGTCATCTGAGCTGAATGAGGGCCGCTCCGTCGATTGAGGAAGATTGCCTAGCTCGACAACTTCTATTGAGCCGTCAGAGACCGCGTCCTTGGTCATATCGGTGGTTTGTAAGACCCGGGCAGGGGATAGTGTTCTCGCGGATAGAAGAGAGAGTGACAAGTCAACGTCGAGGGCACAAAAGGTCCAGGGCACGTCTGGAAGTTTTCAATCATGCCCGCATGAGCTCTGCGGTTCCATGCCGCTTGGGCCGGCATACTTAGTGTGTAGAGATGCCATGAGATACTACAATCGTGCGAAAGCGATCTCTGCGCGGGGGAGCGGCATCGTGCATGAACAGCAGGCGTGTAAGCCATCTCGGTAAAACAAAACCTGGGAGTACTATCTCTGTGCGTAAGGTTATCTACCTTGAAGCTGTGTCCCTGCGCGCACTGCTTTGTGCTGCATAACCGTACCTCGTACGAATAACACCGTCAGCCGTACTTCTCGTTCTTTGTCGATATCATCTAAGCCACCTCGCTGTGGCTTCGGCTGTAAGCAATGAGATCTAGTGCGATTAGACGCCGGGACATGGGAGCTCCAGCGAGTGATGGATCATGGGTGAGTTGCGTTGGTTGCGATCGACAGTCTGCGTTCCCGATCATCAACCCAAGCCCGTGCCGTCGACTCCCTGCCGGCTACCTTAGCAGGCACGCTACGAGCCGGTGCGACGGGGGAGAAAGCCGCGGCATCAATATACCCTGCTAGCGCTGCGTAACCCAGATGCGGCGCGATGCCGTCGCGTGGAAGAGCGGCAGCCGGGCGCCAGACGCTCTTGATCTGCCACAGAACACCTCTAGAGATGTTCTCAACCAGCGACGAGTTACGGCACGGTATCCCGCACTCATTGATAGAACGACTTGAACGCGTTGGTGCACTGCGAGAACACCCCATGAGCAGGCTGAGTGCGCAGGATGTAGCTATTACCTTTGCATCGTTTGATTCCTCTGATTTCGTTATTACTCGTACCCACGATGGCTGTCGAGTCTGAAGTATACCGTCCTTGGCCAACGACCGGACAAAGCTACAACGTAGCCTCGACGACTGTTGTATTGGCGGCAACAAATCTGGCCGCATGGGCAGCGAGAATATATGTGCTGTCGAGACATGAAGGCGAGTTACCGGCGTTGGCCTGTACACTTACATTGTGTCTATCGCATGTAAGTGTATTAAACTCGAGAATGACCAGGTTCCTACTCACGAGCGAGAATAGGTCTTCATGGTCTGCCAGTGCGCTTGCATCGTCGTTGCATTTTACCATGGCTGGGGCTCAAGCATCGATAGCATCCCCGAGAGCAACTTGCGGATAGCTGAGACTGTAGGATCGTCCAATTCACGGCAGCGAGCTTCTTGCAATACTGACTTTGACCAGAGCATCTTCGCCAGCAACATCCTGCTCGTCCTGATCCATGGCTGCTCCAGGGCTTCGATAGCCATCACGCTCTGGCGGGCATGTCAATCAACGCCGAGCGAAATGTTCGCCATTTCGACCTTCCTGGGTACTGTCGTCTGGATAATCGGGTCGATCGTTGGACTAGTTGTTCGGAGGGCAGTCGGAGAAGGCTTCTGGAAACCCGTCGACGCAGACTACAGCGTGAGGAACCTTAGCAGGCCGTCTGGAAATTGTGCTCAGTCCGTGCTAACAAGCAATGGCAGTTCCCGTTGTGGGCAGCCATATATCTGACTGGACTGGTCGTTGACCTGGCCGTAGCAATTTGTGCCATATTTCTTATCGCACCGCTGCGAATAGTCGTTACTAAGAAGATCTACACCACCTTCGTGTTTGGAGTCGGCGTACTGTAAGCTCTCAGTCAGACCAGCTTTATCCTGGAAGCCACCAGCTGACATTTCCTGCCAGTGTTATGATCCCACAGGCATACGGCTTAGCTTACCTCTACCACCACCAAGACCGAATCCTAAACAACCCTACCGTCAACACCGCGCCTTTCATCAACGCAAATCAAGCCGCCATCGCCGTCTCCTTGTGGTGTCGAGCTTTCGAAACAGTGCGGAAGCTGCAGCAGGACATGGGATATGCCTCGTACGGCCTTTCCAGCTTCTCCACGAGTGACTACCTCTGGGGGACGACGACTAGTCGCTCTCGAGCATCTCACGGAGGTGTTTCGAAGGAATTGCCGGCACCGAAGCGCTCGCTGTCGGAAGGTGAGGTGCAGCTGCGACCAGTGAGGAGCGACGACCGGATCTCAGTGATTGCGGGAAATGGAATGGATGCGACGAGTGCAAGGTCGAGAGACGGCATCGAAGTGAGCCAGGACTTCGAGTGGTCAGTCGAGGGCAACCATGAAGACGGGTGAATGGGTCGTAATTGATGACACCGACTATGCTGTAGCCTTGCCAACGTGCAGCCTCAACACACTTCCGTCTCGTGTAACGGGTTGAAGTACGTTCCAAACTTTGACCTCAAACCTCGTCTTCTGTGTCACCCACGTCTCAAAACCGCCATACACAGCCACAAGCGCCACTTCCAGCGAACTCAACGCCAAGTGCTCGCCCAAACACCTTCGGGATCCAGACCCGTATGCCCACAGCCAGGCGTTCATCTGCTTCGGCTGTTCCGGAGAGCACTCCAGCCAGCGTTGTGGATCCCAGACTTCGGGCTCGGGGAAGATGGTCGGGTTCCGGTGGAGGGACCAGGCTTGTGCGTGTACGGTGACGCCGGCGGGCATTGTGACTTGATGGCCTGGGGGGCCTACCGATATGGTCTTATCGGTCACACGAGGCTGACGACCTGCTACAGGTGGATAGAGACGGAGTGTCTCCTCGATGATCGCCTCCAAGATCGGCGAGTTGTCTATGTTGACAGCGGAGAAGGGATCCTCGAAGCGCTGAGACTCGTGGCGGAGTTTGTCCTGCCATTGGCGGTTGCTTTCGAGGCTCAGAAGCCAGGCACAAGTCGTCAACGCGATCGTCGAGGTGTCCACACTGGCGACGATGTGGTCTTGCATTTCACTTGCGGTGGCCGCTTGCTGATTTCGCGATAGTTGCTTGGCGTCACTCTGTGGCTCTCCAGGTGGTCCTCGTAGCATCTGGCTCTTCATGTGTTCGTATGGTGTACTCCTTGGTTCTGCGGACTTGCTTGGCGCCTGAATAGCACTTGCGGCATCGGCTCGACCTCGCATCTCTTCGATACAGGTCATGTTGGTAGAGTAACCCAGCCAGCCCAAGAGCCAGCGAGGAACACACCTCGACCACGCAACCGCCGTGAGTGCAGCAGACAGCTGCCCATCGTACTTGACCTTCACTGTTCTCGCCTCCGCCAGATCATCCAAATGATGCTCCGCCGCGTCCGCTCCAAAAACATCAGTACTCACCGAAGCCAACGCCCACGCAAAGAACAGGACCCCAAAATCCACCTCCCCTCCTGCCTCTCGACACGCTTTCTCCACAGTCGCGCGCATATCGCACGCGAGCCCTGCCTGTCGTTCTTGCCACTCACGATTTTCGGTGAGATAGCTTTTCGAGTAAGGCTTCGCCACCATCCTCCGCCGCTTCCGATGCGACGCTTCGTCTTTCATCGAGAACATGCGCGCAGTACCATAGCTGGCCGCTAGCTGATACCAATCCGTCTTGGGCAATCGACCGTCGTAGATCGGTTTTAGGCTAGTGTCGACATCACAGACGGATAGCTCGCGAGGCGCCAGTCGGACCACCGGGCCGTGGCGAAGATGGGCTTGATGTACGAGGAGGGTGCCGCGGTCCCGGAGTCGTTGCCATCGGATCCATGCTGGAGAGTAGCGCGCTGACCAGTGAATGGTTGGAACTGCGTTGAGTGCTGAGCGGCGCCGGTAGAAATGGCTCAGCGCCGCGTAGAGAATGCCCAATGCAACGGTGGTTCTTGCCCAGAAAGAAGTGTTGAATTGATCTGCCCACATTGTGGTCTGCTAGAATATCCGTGACGAGCGGCGTGCAAACTGTACTCACCGTGAAGCCAGCATGTGCACACGCTTCGAGGCACATCAAACACTCGGATTCCAATCCAGCTCGAGCTGGCAATGCCTACCTCCTACCATCGCAGTCTCGGAGTCGATCGACCGATCGATCGGTCGCATGTCGCAAAAGCACATCCTGCTGCAACCAAGTGGAGATGCTGCAGCTCTAGGCGTGATCCGACGTAGTCCCAAGCAGAGGGAGGGCGTGAGGTAGCCAGTCGTGTCCATACATGTACATATTCATACATAGCCTACATGCATCATCCAACAGCAAGTCGTGTCTGGTCTGTTATTCTTGCACCCAGTTGACGGGCGCGTGCTCACCTCACCCAATGCACACCGAATCGTCCATCACACCGCTTCTCTGCGCCACCACCCCCAGATTCACCAGTTTCTATTTCTCCTTGGTCGCATACATCTTCAGCTGATCCATCGTCACCACTTCCAGCGCCTTCTGATCCGTCATGGACAAATACACCTTCGGCCCCTGATCCGGCCCCATCTCTGAAATCGCCCGCTTGAAGTCATACGCCGATATGCATGTTTTGTCGCCAGCGGTGATGCCTTTGTAGTCGTCGTCGCCGTACTCGCACTGGTGGAAAGCGTGGGTCATGATGGCCGCGATGGAGAGGTGGCGCTTGTCGGAGGGGCTAGCAAATGCGTGGTTAGGGGGATGGCGTGGTGGAGGGGAGATGGCCAGTGGACTTACTCCGTGCGGCAGTAGCCATCTTTGGCGAAACCGACGTCTTTGAAGAAGTAGGAGAGGGGGCCGCCGCGGACTGGAGGGGACGAGTTGTCAGATGAAGTGATATGGGTAGGGGCTCTGCCCACTTGAGTACTCGCCGTTCTTGATTTCTTCTTTGCTTCCTTCCTTGCTTCCTTCTGGCATGATTGGATCGGTGTGAGCTGTGCTGCCAGGTATCGCTTCAAGTTACTGAGCCACGAAGGCCAGGAAGAGAGGATGCCTGGGTATTGACCTCAGGGAGAAGGCGAGATGTGTGGAGAAGGTCAGATGTATGAAGCTATATCAAACAGTCTACCTTTATGTGCTGTGTGCGAGAGAGCAGCACCTTCATCGTCATGTCTCGTCGTGCATTGGCAGGGCACGGTTCATTCAAGCCATTCGAGAACCTGTTTTGCTCGTCATACAGCCTGGGCAATGGCTTGCCGTCACACAAAGGCCGGGCCGACCATTGCACCGAAAGCATACATGCGGTATACAAGCACGTGGCAAGTTTGCAAGCACGCGGCAAGGTATGATGAAAGCAAGTGCCCCAATAACAACATGATGAACGAACTGTACAACATCGTCTCCAAGAAGTAATTCAATCCCGTATCTACACAGCACACAACCCTCTGTCCAAGTTACCACCTCGCCGTCTTTTCTCAACTCACTCTACGCCCTCATCGTCCGCTTCTTCTGCCCCTTCTTCTGCTCATCCCTCTTCTCCCGATCCAGAAACTTCCTCTGCTCCTCCGCACTCATATTCTTCAGCCTCCGCTCCCGCTCATCCCTCTTCGCCTTATCAGACATAGTCCTCCTCTCCTCCGCCTTCTCGTCTTCGTCGACTTTGCGGATTTTGCGGGACTCTTCTTCGCGGGTGGCCTTGATCTTGCGCATGGCTTCGGGACGGAAGTGGGCGTGGGAGACGAGGAAGTCGGGGAGGCGGAGGAAGTAGGTGAAGAGGGCGGTGGAGGAGCCCGCAGAGGGGAGGCGGGCGGAGAGGGAGATGCGTTTGATTGGGAGGGTGTCGTTGAGTCTGGAAGCAGTATTAGTACAGGTGGGTGGGGTGGGGAGGAGGTATGTACTTCTTCGGCGCATCAATCGGCTGGTCGGAGATGATCAGCGCCTCCAAATCCTCGCCCGTCTCTTCCACCGCTTTCAGCAGCTCAGGCGTCAGGATTGCGTCCGTGATCTCCGCGCTCTCGCTCATAATGGTCGCCCATTCCGGCAGCTTCGGGTGGTCTCTCGTCGCGGTCAAGCTGAGATCGTAGCGGTCGTCCCTCAACTGCTGCATGCGATCCTTATGCACCACCGCGAAGACGAAGCCGTCGTAGGTGCTGTCCTTGACGCCGCCCTCGGCGTCAGGCGCGAGAGCCTTCTCCTTCCCATCGAATGCGTAGGCTGTTGCTTCCACCCGCTCGACAGGCGCCGGCATGGAATCAAGAAAGAATCCCAGCACCTTCTCGCCGATCCATGTGGCTGGGTTGTAGCGTTTATGCAGCGTCAACTGAATATTCAGCCTCGCAATATTCTGCCGTCCAGTAGCGTAAGTGTAGTACTCGTTCTTCTGCCTCTGCTTCAACATGTCCTCGCCCACCTCACCACCCCCCGTCTTCCCACCCGAAAACCCCACGCTCGCAAACTCGCTCTCCAAGATCGGCAAATGCGTCGCCGCCCACTGCTTCGCGCGCTGCTTGTTCGCGTAGCTGCCCCACAGATTCACGAGCACGACTAGCAGCAGGATGGGGATGATGGTCATTTCCTGGTAGAAGTCCTGGATCGAGGTGCGCTCCCAGACGCGGTACCATTTGGTGTACGGCCGGTCGTTCATGACGGTGTTGCCGAAGAAGGTCGTGAGCAGGTTCTTGGGGCCGGCGGGGGAGGAGGTGTGCGTGGCGGCATTGAAGACGGAGGAGGCGGCGTGGGAGGGCGCGACGGGGGAGGCGGCGGTGGCGAAGTCGGCGAAGTCTGGGAAGAAGTGTTTAGTAGCATCCTCAATGGGTTGATGAAGAGACATGCGGACGAACCATCGACTTCTGTTGACGCGGACGAGACAACCGACTTTGCGCCTCCGAAGAACTTCTGCAGCTGGTCTGCTATCATCGCCATCTTTGCGGTGGGACGCCGGTGGTAAGAATGTTGGGTGTCTCTTGCTGCTGCCATTTACGCTAGCTTCGGCGAAGCGGCGGAATGTTTATCCGAAGTCGGGGGACTGCGAAGATATTCAGGGTTCCAGTGCGATATCATCACCACCAGTCCAGACAGGCCGATCCAGTGCGATATCATCACCCCCAATCTGGACAGGCCGCTCCCGAACGATGGCAGACTCCCCCAGTCCAGTGAAAGCAGCATGCCACTGCGGCGCCGTCAAAGTCACAGTCCCCAGCAAGCCTCAGGACATCAACGAGTGCCAATGCACCCTCTGCCGGCGCTACGGGGCAGCATGGGCGTACTACCACCCTAGCAACGTCTCAATCACCGTGTCTCCCAGCACGCCGACTCGACAGTACGTTTGGGGCGACCGTGAGATCGAGTTTCACTTCTGCAGTGTGTGTGGGTGCGTGACGCATTGGAAGTTTATCGTAGAAAGTGGAGAGATGGGGGTCAATACTAGGATGATGGATCCAGATGCTGTCAGGACGATAAACCGGAGGACCAGCTACGGGGCTCTCAAGGCACCGCTGAAGGACAAAGATACTGCGCATCCGGATGATCAGGCGCGGTATGAGTGACTTCGAGGGGTTCGTCAATCCAGCGTAAGGTTGAGAAGACTGCAACCAGGACACTGTGAATGAGACAGGAAGACAATACTTTGTGTATCCGACTGCTCTTCCAATCGCGGCGCAGTGGGATGATCTTGTTGTTATCCAGAAGCGTGCGAAAAATTCCCAGACCGGCTGACGGGAAACGGCACGCGGTTTGTTCGCTATATACATACTCTGGAATTCCCGTCTGTTTCCAGCTCCCGACGTTCGCCTCTTGCTTGTTCGCGCTACTACTGCTCCGCTGTATGCATTGCTATCTCCCGATCTTCAGCTCAAACAGCTGTGCTCCGCATCCCCCTGCGAGGAACGGACCAGATGCAGCCGGAATTCTGAAGACTTCGTCTGACCAACTTGTAGAGGTACTGGGTTCGACCGTTGCTAATACGCGAGACTTTCTCCGCCGACGACACGAGCACTCTAAACAAGGCGACATCTTACCGGCAACCCTTTCCCAGATGATGTTGAGCAACGGCGTGAGCTGGATCTCCTACGCGGTGATGCAGAGGCGAATAGAGCTGAGTCCCGATCTAAGGTCCAATCCGCGGTCGACGAGGCTATTGCTGCTTGGGTAGACGCCAACGACTTGAGGAAAAGGCTGAATGAACATCACTTACCCCATCGATCGCCGCATGAGCGTCGTGGATCACCTGCTCGTATTCGTTTCTATCGTACCCCTCGCGAGTGGTTACTTGGATTACGCGGCAGTTGTCTGGGATCTGCGCCCTTGGGTCGATGTGAGGCCACGGTGCCGCAGACAGATATGCAGATCTGGCGCCGTGGGGCCGGTTGCTTGGTCTCGTGCTGCTATGCTTTCGTTGTGGGGTCGGTAGGTTTGTTGCAAGTTCGTGAAGAGGGTTGTGAATAAGTTTTGCAAGTCTGGTAAAAAAGTTAGTTGTGCGGAGGGCAAGGTTGAGCCGATCTTTCAACCATCGGAAGCTTCTACCGGAAGCCTCCACCACCATCGCTGGCGGAAACACGGACAAGACAACGACTTCTCGTTCCTGATATCGCGAGCAGAGTACTGGAGCTACCATCATTATGGCGGCCACCGGCGACGACTGTGCCATCTGCTAGTCGGTCATGCAAGCGAATGAGGCGCTTTCTTTGCTACCCTGCGCTCATGTATTCCACAACCACTGCATCGGGCAATAGTTTAACACGAGCTAGGACCGGATCCGCATTATCCCAAACCATCTTCTGGCAGCGCGAAACTAGGCCGTGCCCGCCGTACAAGGACGCGTCGCTCAAGCCAACCTTCCGCCAGCTCACGCTCCTGAAAACGCACGCTCCTGAAAACGCACCTGCGCCCTTCGGGCAAGGCATTCTTCCACCACACCGCGCACCGGCGCCAGCAGCTCGTGTCCTGCAGGGCTACAATCAACAAGCTTAGGCGTTTGGCGTCAACCAAGGCTACGATCAACCAGCCCCGGCGTTCGGCGCGAACCTACCCTATCATCAACACGCTCCGGCATACGGCATCTACCAACCGCACAACTAGCAGGCTCCACCGCACGGCATCAACCAGGCCTGCTACAACCAACAACCTCCAGCGCATGCCGCCAATCAGGGCTACAACTACCAAGCAGCTAGTCCGTTCGCCACCAACCAAGTCTTCAATCAGCCTTAGACATACACATAGTGGAGCACAGAGGCCGCTGCCCGCTGAAGACTGCCGCTGGAGCTCTGCGAGCTGGAAGACTGCTCCGTTGTCATGTTCTGAAGCTGTACAGGGGACTCTGTGGAAGGATCGAGAATATACCCGCTTGCTCTTCGATGCGCCTAGTAGTGAGCGTGTATTCAAGGGTGGCTTCTAGGTTATCGACTCCGACGATGGTTTTGACGAGACGGTGAAGGGCACTAGCGATCCTCTGGGATTGTCTGATACAATTGCAGTTCCTTGGTCCATTCATCCTCGAGAACGCGTGGGTAATCGCGGATGTCTTCTGCTGTTTCGATATGAAACCCAGAGACCGGCCAGCCCGCCTGTAGGACGACCTCGATGGTGTCATGGGTGCTGGCTCAGACGTGAGTAACGGTGTCGTCATTGCGTCGATGTACGCTGCCTGGACGTATAGGAGGGCGGCATTTCTGGGGTTCTTGGTCCGCGCCAGGTACCTCGTCCAGGCACGTCGCAGCCTTCCTTGGACTTCTTCGAACGCGTCGGGAACACGAGCGGTGGCTCTTATCTTCTGGTTCGTAGTAGAGATGGTTTCCTTCATCGGCTTCAATGTGTGTTGACTCTCCAGAGGCTGGATATCGAGAGCAGGTACGGAGGCGAGCGTGGTGGTGACAAGGCTCCGGACTTCGCCGCTGTTACCGGCAAGTTGATCGGTCTAGATATGTGGTCAGCTATACTCGTCGTGGCATCGTTAGAGTAGGATACGCACAGGCTTGGAAGGTAAGGAGGACTGAGGTCGTTGGAGATGTTGCTGTGTTGGGTCTTTTTCATTCATGTGTGCTTGGGCTCTCGATTTGCGTGAGCGATCTGTGATTGCGCATCTGGGCCCCCGCCTTCTCATTCAGTATCAATCTCATAGTCTGTTCTTTGACGACCGGAAGACGCATGATGGAGAATGTAGTATTAAACAGGAGTCGGGAATTCTCGCGGTTGAAGTTTCGCGGATGCGTCAACCGTGCGCGTCGGCCTAGCTTGACTTGACTCCATCTTTCGACGCTCTGCGTCTGCTTTTACTATAATATATCAAGCGCTACGAATAGTAGTAGTACACTACTAACCTACTACTAACCGAGTTAAGATAAATAGCTAAGGTAACTACTACCGTATCTCGACTATAACGCCGATAGGATTACTAGTACCCTCGACTATCTAAAGGATAATATCGTTAAAATTAATAACCTTAAAGCTACGCTTAAGGAAATGCTCGCTACTAGGCCTTATTAAGAATAGGTAGGTATATTTAATTTCTTAAGCGGCTAAGGAGTAAAGACCTTACGGCCGCGTACCTTACTATTAACTAGCTCCTAAGTAGCGGCTAATAATAGGCTATCTAAGATCTTATCTATCGCGTTCTCTATTACTAAGCTATTAGCGTCTCTATTAAAGTTACTTATAGGTAGCTAGGTAGGGCGCCTATTTCTAAGCTAAGGCGCCTTTAAAGATAGTACTAATTTAATTAAAAGAGAGTATAAGTAATATATACATTTTATATCTAGTAGTCCGGTTAGCGCTAAATAGTAGTAGAGAAGTAATAGGCGTAGCTATATATTTTTAAGTATAAGGTATACGTATATACTAAGATTTACTTTCTACTTAGTAGTAGTATATATAAATAGTAATATACTAGAAAGGATATAATAAATCTACCGTATAGTATATTAAAGCTATATACGTATAGACTAAATATCCTAAACTATATCGTCGTCCTAACTCGCTACCTTAGTAGCCCCGCCCTAACTATATATACTTCTTTACTTTAAGCCTATATCGCTCCTAAACTATCCGCTTCTCGCTCTCGTACTTTACTAATAATAGTAAGTACTTCTTCTTCGTCTTACTAGGGACTTTCCCGAGTTCTCGCTTAAGCTAAACTACTATAAGGTCGTATCTATTTGTCTAGTTCGGCTCCGGCTCCGGCGGTGGTTCCTCCCTAGGATACCTGTTGTCGGATTCGAGCTCGTTTGTCAACTCAACAACTGTAAGACCGGTCTTGACAGTTACTGAGTTGAGACTGGCGTCTGGTTGTGCTTGCCGTGGTGTACCGATGTGTTCGGTATGGCTGGTGATGAGTGCTCCGGAACTTCCTCGACCAAAGGCAGCGATCTGACTCTTCATCGGTTTCATCTGCACCATCCCACCCCTACCGAGCCCGCCAAACGTAACATTACCACCACCACCGCCCGGCTGGCCGCGCTGGTACATATGGCCGAGCTGCCGTAGCTGTTGAGTAACCTGCCCGCGCTGCGCACCTTGATGTGACTGTTGCTGACCCGTATTGCCCAGAGGAGCTTTGTTGCTAACGCGGTGCTTGCCCCTGGAAAAAGCTGTGGTGCTGTTGTGGGACTTGTCCAAACAGGTTTTGGTGTTGGTGCGGGTGCTGGGCTGGGCCTTGTTCTTGACCATGGACACCGTGCTGCTGCTGGGTCGGCCCTTCGCCCTGTAAGTCCTGGTACTGGGGTCGTGCTTGCCCCTGGAAGCCGTTGTGGTACTGTAGTGGAACTTGGCCCCCGGAAGTTTTGGTGTTGGTGCTGAGCTAGGCCTTGACCGTGATCCGGGAAACCGTGCTGCTGCTGCGCTGAGCCTGGTCGTTGAAGTTTTGGTGCTGTGCTGGGCCTTGACCGTGGTAGTTCTGCTGCGCTTGCTGGCCTCCTACCGGACCTTGATGCACGTTTGGTTGTGGCTGTAGCTGCACATCAGCTGCGTCGGGATTGGCGGCTGCCACGGGCCGCATCTGCAAACCAGTATCGACCCACTTCGTCTTTCGAGTCAACTCCGTCTCCGCCTTGAATGGGTTGGCTGTTCCTATCGGCAGCCCGAAGATCTAGCCAGGGCCATATGGCGCCCTGATCACGTAGGTACATCCAGCTGCGATGATTGCGGATTGGATAGCGTTCAGCACATCTTCTTGGTCATCGCAAAGGAGGAGATCGACAATGTCTCAATCGTGAGATTGCTCACCATAAATCACTCCTCTTAGATCTAGGCCAGATACGATCCCTCTTCGGCGCCTCGACATCTACATTGCCAGCAGGATACATCTGAGCACCACCGCATCTTCGAAAGGTAGTGCTAGTTTGCCACGACATCGGAAACGATCTACGGTCGCTTCATCGTCTTGGGTCCGGCGTCGGAGGGCATCGGGTCCATCTTCGGGACGATCGACACGCAACAGCTGGCGGATCTGTAAGACGCTCTCGTTCTCCGACTATAGCAATCAGCTAACGTATATAGCCACCGGCCTCTCAACGCTATACGAGACCTTCTACGGCACACCATTCGGTGGAGCGCACAATGCTAGTAAAGATGCCGTCGCAACTACGAAGGTCCTGCTCGCCTGGTTGCTAGGTATCCACACACGCTATAGGCAGCTCCGCCAAATGGCCGACGTTCTACTCGTGATTTTCGATACGGAGTGGGTATTCGGTGACCATCCTCTAGTGAAGAGAGTGACCGAAGTCGGGATCAACTAGTCGCAACCTCCCCATCCACTTGTTCGCCCAGATTACGACCCGCGTAGGAACATACTTCTAGCCCGAGCATCTACTTGTCGAAGAATTCGAGCACTACAAGCAGCTAGGCAGGCGCAACATAAAGGGCCTATAGATCCCCGAGGGCTAGCTACTTGCCTATAGTGTTCTTGTTAGTACGGGTCTAGTTAGTATCTAGTACTAAGAGGTTCTTATAGGCGGAACTAGTATAGCCTTCTAGCTACGTAGTACCTATTAGTTTAAGTAAATAGTCCTTATTAGTTTACGGACTTACCGTAATAGGTATGTATAAGCGTACCGTATACTAAGTAAATATAAGGAGAGCTTCTATAGCGTATAAATCTCGTATTAACGCGCTTACCTACTACTTAGAGGCCTCTATTACCTCTTTTACGTAACTATAGACTTATTAGTATAGATATACCTATCGTTAAAGCGTTTACTAGAGCCTTCCGTAGTTAAATAACTAATAATATTACCTTATAAATATATAATCTACTATATAGTAAGTAGAAGGCGCTCCGAAAGTTTAAGATTAAGAGGGTTAACTATATCCGTAAGAGCGAGATCGCTATAGTATAAAAAGCGCGTATAAGAGCCTTAAAGATATAAGACTAAGAGGAGGAGCTTATTAAGGTATTTAGAGGCTTACTAGTCTACTACTACTATAAGTATAAAATAAATAGTAGTAGGTAGCCGTTACTTATAATTAACGGAATAACTAGTACTAGTAAGTACTTAAGGCTCGTCTATAAGTATAATCTAAAGACTAGCGATCTT
The DNA here is from genome assembly GCA_033117895.1 of Extremus antarcticus. Classification (NCBI taxonomy): domain Eukaryota; kingdom Fungi; phylum Ascomycota; class Dothideomycetes; order Mycosphaerellales; family Extremaceae; genus Extremus; species Extremus antarcticus. The sequence goes on along the minus strand of JAWDJX010000126.1, from coordinate 12,459 downwards.
ATAGGTAGTAGTCTTAAAGCTAGAGCCTTAGATACTACCTATAAGCTAGTATATACGAGGAATTACGATATCTTCTAGTTACTAATACTAAAGTAGGTTATCTTTTACTATCTAGCGCTATTTATACTTAAGAATACCTACTTTAGAGCCTTTATTAGCTATATATACTAAGGACTAAGTAAATTACTTCTTAAGGTAGTATTAACGCTATAAGGCTAGATCTTAACTAAATTTAAGGCTTAGAAGTAGCTACTAGCTACTAAACTATTAAGATCTATTAGTAAAGTTTATTTAACCTTTAATATCTAGACGGCTCGTAACTAAAGAGGTTATATAGCTATTTAGGGCTATTAGATCGCTTAATATAGCCGTTAGCGTTAATTACTAGGCTTCTAGCGGATATATTACTTATATACTAGTAAGAACTAGGCCTAGCTACTTTATAAGGTACTTAAAGACTTTAATATTAAGACTAGGCTTAGTTACTATATAGTATATATCGGATAATACTAGCTCTAACGACGTTACTACGGAGCTATTACTAAAGGCTATCTAGCTAGATATCTTACCTACTATAATTAAGAGCTACTAGTTACGTTACTTTAGTTATATTATTAACCTTATAGCGTAGAGCCTACTAGCTACTACCGGGAATAAGGTAAAAGTAGCTACTTATAAGCTAGAGTTAGTTAGTAACGATAAGAAAGGTAGCGAGGCCGTAAGAGCTCGTTAGATATATACTAAACTACTTAGTAAGCTTTAGAAGCTCGTTAAGTACGTACTAGCTAGTAATTAGCGTCGTAATAAGTTTACTATAATAGCTAGTAGTAAGAAAGTAAAGGAATATAACTACCTTAGTATAAGTTTAAAGTTAAAAATAAAGGTATTTTTTTAATTAGCGCTAGTAAATAGATCTTAAATATTACTAGGCTATTAGCTATAAGCTACTCCTAATAGCTTAGTAATATTTAAGATCTATTTACTAGCGTTAATTTTAAAATTCGCTATACTTTAGCTTCTATTATTATAATTACGTCCTTTTACTAATAATACTACTTTCTAGCTCGTTTAATATAACTTAACGCGCTAGAATAGTATATTTCTCGCCCTTATACGCGCTCTTAATACTAAAGAGCGCCTTATTAAGTTCTAGAAGACCTATAAGCTAGCTATAACGGCTACGTAAGTCCTTAAGAGTAAGAATATTACCCCTTCTAACTAATACTACTATAAGCGAATTTATAGCTACCTTAAGGCCTTCTTTACTACTATTATAACTACTAAGGGCTATCGACTAACGCCTAATAAGTAGTTTATAAGCCTCTACGGCTTAATAAATAAGATTACGCCTAAAAGGTAGAGGCTCGTAATAAGATAGCTAATTAAGGGCTTAAGACTACTCTTTACGTAGCTTAGTTAAAGATTAAGAAATACTATGTACTAATAGATAGTATACCTATCTATTATACTACTATTATCCTTAATCTAACCCTTAAAATACGCTAGTTTTATAACTAGTAGACTAATAACGAGTAGTTAAAGTAGATATAGCCTATAATTAATAAGGTACGTAACTTATAGTTTACTTATAGGTAATAGCGACCTTATAAGCTACCTATACGTAATAACGAGCTAGAAGATAGCTTCTTATATATACGTAGCGTTAAGAGGCTTAAAATAAGCTACTTATACTTCGCTACTATCTTAATCGACTACTTCGAGCGTTATATCTCTACTAATCTATTACTAGTACTTCGAGATAAGAAGGAGTAATTTAATATTATTTAAACTAGCTTAAGCGGCGGTAAGGTAAACTAAAGCTTTTTTAATTCGCCCTTAACGTACTATCTATTCTAGTTATAAGTAATAATAATAAGCGCTTATTTAGCGCTATAAAAGATATAATAACTAACTATAGAAATAAGCTTAAAGGGAATCTTATTAAGGCCTATTAGTATCTTAAAAACTAGCTTTAAGTAAATAAGGAATAGCTAGTCTATAAGGCCTTTAATTAAGAGCCTTTAAATAAAATAGATAAGCGTAAGTTAGAGCTAGAGCCGCTAGATTAAGCTATATCTTAATATTCGCTATATTATTTACTTTTATAGGTAAATTCGCTTCTACCTTTTCCTTTAGGCTACTAAATACTATAGTCTTACTAGTATAGGCCTATTAATAGCTAGATCTTACTAGTTTAAGCCTTATACTACTAAGATCCGTACTAATAAGAATACTACTCTATACGCTACTACGGCGTACTAATCCTAGAGTCGGCTTAATTTACTAAAGATTAGTAGGATAGTAGCTAGTAGAAACGAAGTATAGTAAGTAAATGCACTTTATACATACTAAAAAGGTATCGGAATCCAAATACTTTTAGATCCGACTTTAGCCCTATATAGTATTTATACGAGTTATTTTTTTAGAAACGCCTAGGAGCGATAGGTACGTATACTATACTAACTTTGCATGTCTCCGAGCCGTGTAGATTTGCTTCACGCGGGGCAATCAAAATCAAGGACGTAAGCGAAAGTTCTAAGACCATGTTGCAATAGCGTGGTTGTCGACGGCTCGAAAGCTCGCCGCGGGGTTCCTTTTCACATCCGCTTGCCCAATCGCGAACCGACGCGGGACGGGACCACTGAAGCCGTTCCTTCGGTTCGGACGCCCGGCTCAGTCTCTGGATTCAATCCAGGATCTTGATTTGCGTTTGGAAGCAGAGAACTTCCGCGAGACGAAGCTTAATTCGACGTCTGCAGGCTACTAACTCCGTCCCAATTACTCCGTCCCGGGAACGAAGCTCTAGACACAGACTTAAGAGCCAATTTTGCCGGTATGCCGTATCTCTTTTTAGTGCCGGATCGAGCTGGCCGGCAACGTGGAGGAACAGAAGACTCGACATGGATGGACACTGCTTGTTCCTACAGCCGTGCTGGTGCCTTTGTTCTTTCTATAGTACAATGTCCTACTCATAAGCTGAAACTTCTCCCGAGCTATACGTGTTCACAATCTATACATAAATGTCCCTAGTGAGAAATAATCTAGGAACGCGCATTCCGCTGTGCTGTTTCCTGGTCGTACTGTACATCCACCGTTTGTCGTACAACGATCGCCTGTGCTGAGCTATCACTCTCCATCGATTCGTTGTCCGCTCCACTAGCAACAGCCTTTGACACAGTCTCGCCGTATTCTCGTGCCGTGAGTTCAATGATGCAATCGTCTTCCCCACTCCTCTTTGCCCTCAACGAACGTAAGTTGTGTGTGCGAGAGCCGGTGGTGTATGCGCCTGTGCAGATATCAGTTGCTCCGAGATCCAGTAGCCCGGTCTGAACTGCGGCCAGGAAAATGCGCAGACACGGTATTGTAGCAGAGAGGACAGCAAAACAAAGCTCTGCTTGCGTCCAGATCTCGGACGTCACGTAGTCGAAGAGGAAGATGTCGCTCCTGAGGGTTTGGGACAAGCTTACGAGCCGCATTATGGAGATAGGGATTAGACTGGTATGTGTTAGTGACTTGTACAGCAAACACAAGGCTTGGAGATATAAAAGTTACGGCAAACGTAGCAGAAAGCTAGTGATGACTTTGAACTTGGTCGTTCTTTGCATCTGCAAACCCAAAACCAGATAGGTGGGAAATGTAATGATGAGCAGATCCAAGATGTTGCTCATTACTGCATATGCTATCCATCGGGCGAGCTATGATGCATTAGTGCTGCTCCCTCGGGGTTAGAGCAGACATCGACGTACAGTACTGTCCGCTACGTCAGGCGTATGCAACCATAGTGCTGAAGAATGCTGTCCTATTGCGACCACGAGAAGCGAAATAACACAGAAGACGGCGCAAGCTCCTGCGAGAGCGGTGGAGAACAGCTTGTGTGGTCGCGAGTTGGAGAGCCTGTGCAGAAACAGAGCAACGGCTAGCTTGCTCGCAAAAACCGTGACGACGAAGATTAGATCGCCTGCGTAGACCAGCTAATCGAAATGTCAGAGGCTGAGAAACGCGTTGCAAGGCGTTGGAATACGAGCCTTTTCAGCCATAACTGCGGCACTCTTTGCCAGGTCTTCAGGCATCTTGCCCAAGCCATGGGATATGGCCATCAACACTACGATTGCTTGAACGATCCCGAGAAGCTGCTCTCTCGTCAGCATATCATTCATGGCAGGTACATTCAAATGCAATACGAACACTAGCGGCTGCGGTGACAGCGTCGTCTTTGCCAAACAGACTCCGCCATGGCCAGCGCGCCAGCAGGCGTGCGCAGAAGAGTAATAATGAGAGAGTAGTGCAGAACGCAACTGCGACCGACACCAACTTCCCATGGTCTCTGTCATTGACTGCATCACTGGGATGGACGCCTCGTGGGAACAACCACATCTTGCTTATGCACTCAACTTAGGCGCGGATAGATCATGTCGGGTGGAGTGTACCAATCTCATATAAAGGGACCTGGGCGAGGGACAGGCTAGAACGAGGGGCCGTCCGCGCAGGGTTGACATTTCTTAGGGCTCTAAGTTTATAAAGGAGATTGTACGCATGTGGCTCCTAAGCAAAGTTTCAAGGTGCAGTGTTGGGCATGCAAATCACACGCCACCTGCCGCTGCAACCTCGGTGATAAGCTATCTCGTGTAGCATGCTTTGAGATGTCGATCTTGTGAGAGAGTTTCGATAGCAATGGAGTCTTGCCGCGGAGGTCGAACCGTCGGGGACTGGAAGATGAGAGGATAAAGTCGTCACATCGGCAGCATGGCATGTAACTTCGACAACTCGGACGCAACCAGCGGAAGCGAGCTGTAGCGTGCAGCGTGGCTTTTGGGCCGTAGTCCTCCCCGAGCTTCCGAGACGGTCCTCCCCGAGCTTCCGAGGCGGTCTTTGCCGCATCCGGCGAAGCTGCCGGCTTGCCTCGTGAATCTAGAACCCCTGCACCGCATTTTCGTTGGTAACAGCTACTACCTCGCGAAAGGGAGATGGAGCACTTCAGGCTACATTTGCGGCGCATGTGCCAATGTTTCATCCCGTTCAAACCTTCTTTGGTTCCTGCGTTCTTCTCACTTTGACAGCTGCACACTCCTTCAAACCACGGAACGCCTGCCGTCTTTGCTGTCGTCGAGATCCGTACACATACACCATGGTGCACCCCCTCAAAGACAATGCAACCGAGACACACGCACCTATTGAGAGGGACCATAGTCCCTCGGGGGATAGCGTTGATGGAATCAGCCAGGACCGTATCGACATGATACGCCTGGGCAAGAAACAAGAGCTGAAAGTAAGTAAACCGTCGACACGGCGATGAGATGGACACGAGTCTGACCACCGACAGAGAAACTTCCACTCGCTTTCCATTTTGGGACTGACTTGTGTCATTATGTGCACATGGATGGGAATATTATCGTGTGTATCGCGAGAGAGCATACGCGACAAGATCATCAAGAGCTGAACAACCACCACAGTACCAGCACCTTCTCATTGATCAACGGTGGTAGAGCTGTAAGACCTGCAAAAACTTTTTCTTGTGGACGGCGACGCTAAGAAATGACAGGGCACTATTTGGATGTTCCTCGGAACCTGGATCTGCACTGTGCCAGTGGTTGCTTCAATCGCCGAGATGGCATCGATGGCCCCATCTGCCGGTGGTGAGTTTGATGGCTCCCATGAACCCTGGTGAATGTTATACTGATCCCGCTCAGGACAATACCACTGGGTGAGCGAGTTCGCGCCGCCGAATATGCAAAAGTTCCTAAGCTACATTTCGGGCTGGCTAGCTGCATTGGGCTGGCAGGCTTTCATTGCGTCGTCCGCGTACCAAAGTGCGATGACAATATTGATCTTGGCTTCGATGCAAAACCCCGGCTACACGCCAACTGTCTGGTAAGCAAGGCCCTCGGAGTTCAAAATGTTCTAGATACTGATGGCTCTCTGCTGCAAGGCAAGGCACGCTTATGACCATGGCCGTCGGAGTATTTGCCGTCTCCTTTAACGCCTTCGGAGCAAAGAGACTACCGCTGTTTGAAGGTCTTATTCTCTCTTTTTTCATTTTGGGATTCTTTGCCATCGTTATACCTCTCTGGATCCTCGCACCAAAGGCGACGGCCAGCGAAGTGTTCGGCAGCTTTTCGAACTTTGGCGGCTGGTCCACCACCGGGGCAGCCTGTATCGTAGGACAGATGGCCGCATCCGCTGCTTTCATCGTAAGTTTCTGTGCGGCTCCGTCTGCAGTGAGGACGTGTACGCTAACTTGCTTCCCAGGGTGTGGACAGCGCCGCACACATGTCTGAGGAAGTTAAGAACGCCTCGAAAACGGTGCCGAGGATGATGATGTTCACCGTCTGTCTGAACGGGCTTCTCGGCTTCGTCATGATCGTTACCTACGTCTTCGCGATCCAGGACGTCGAGGAGCAGATCATAATGTCGACAGCGCCATATCCGTTCATTGACGTCTTCGCAACGGCGACAGGGAGTGTCGCTGGTGGCATCGGCATGACAGTACCGATAATTATCATGACGCTTAGCATGTGCATCAACGCGACTGCCGCAGCGTCCCGACAAGCATGGTCATTCGCTCGTGACGACGGCTTACCATACCCACAGTGGTTTACCAGGGTTGTTCCGATCAATTCAACGCCGCTGCCGATCAATGCAATGGTCACCTCGCTCTTCATCCTGATCGTTGTCTCGCTGCTGAACTTCGGAGGCTCGGAAGTCTTCAACAGCATCATTGGCCTCATGACTGGCGCGGTTGGCTTGACCTACGCCCTCAGCATTGCTTGTGTCCTCTGGCGGCGACTCTGTGGAGAGCCACTACCTCCGGCCAGGTGGTCGCTCGGACGATTTGGCGTGGCTATCAATGCGTTCGCCGTCTTCTACGAGCTCTTCTCCACCGTCATCAGCTTCTTCCCGCTCTTTGCCAAGGTCAACGCGGTGATGATGAACTGGGGTATCGCAATGTTTGGTGGCGTGGCCATCATTTGCATTGTCAATTACTTATTGCATGCGCGCAACGTATATCGTGGCCCAGTGATGTACGTTGCCAAGGACTAAGGGGCATCGTACTTGTACGGGCGTGCTTTCATTCAGGACGAGCGACCAGAGTGCTAGATAATGCCCAACAAAAGATTAACTAACTACAAATCCTCTGGCGTTCCAAATGGTGTGCGTAACGGTACCGGTGATCCAAAAGCTACAGTGAACTCAGTTCAACGGTCATTTGGGATCTCGTTACTCGGTGTGAAATATTTTTCAAGAGTGTAGGGGCTTTTGTCTACGCTAGGGATTTAGTTATTCTACTTAGAGGAGACTTTAAAACAGATATGTACATAAGTAAGGCAAGTAAGGTTAGGGGTCTATAATTGCCTTAATTAGTTAGTAGGGGGTCTAAAACTTATCTTATAAGTAAGGTAAGTAAATATAATTACCTTAATTATCCTTAATTAATAACTACTAAGCCTTAAGTAAATATAATACCCTTAGGTTAAATCTACCTACTCTATAGCTATCTAATTATCCTTATTAACCTTAAACGTAGTTTAGACTATCTAGAGCTTACTAAAGTAAGATCTAATAACGTTTACTTACTATAGAGGTATTTAAAGTAAATATAAGTACTTACCTATCTAATTTAATAAGCTCTAACTAGGTCTACGCCCTTATAGCTATTAAATTAGTAATACTACCCTCCTTAAGGTATTAATAACGAGGAATTACTACTATACTAGTTTCGCTAAACCTACGCCTTAGTTTATTAAATATTATAAGTATTAAGTAGATATTAATAGTTAGAGCTACTAGTTATAGCTAGTATATATCTTTATTATACTAGTACTTTACTAGTAAATCCTCCTTATTAATTACTTAATACTTAAAGTAGTAGTCTTATTTATAATTAGTAACTTAATTATTAATTAAAGGAGGCTCTAGCTTATTATCTAAACTACTAGTATTATTATTATTAAAGGAGCCTATATATAATAAGCTAGCTCTACTAGCCTACTAGTATTACCTTTAGAGCTAACTACTATATAAGCTCTACTTTCTTATAATTATCTCTTCTTCTTAAATATTTATAGTTACTTAAAACTACTACTTACTTATATTAATACTATTTATTTATAACTCTTTTTATAGTTAAATATCTCTTATTTCTTTTATAAGGAATAGCTAGTTTAAGTATCTTTTCTTTTTCTTAAGTTAGGAATAGGCTTTATAAGTATTACGTAAAGCTAGATATTAGCGCCTATACTAATTAGCTACTCCTACTAAAGCTACTATAGAACTACGTTCTATTAGCTAGTACCTACTAAAGCTACTATAGAACTACGTTTTATTAGCTAGCGCTTACTAAGGCCTCTATTCTTACTTTCTTTTCTATTTATTATATAAACTAAGTTGTTTATATAGGCTTTAAAGTCTTTATATAATCTTATACTTACTTCTATAATAGAAAACCTATTCTTACTACTATTCCTACTATATACTATAAGACTATAATAGTTAACGCGCCTATTTTATTACTATAATACTATACCTTTAAAGAAGGTTACTTTACTTACTAAGGATAGGTAGTAAAGAAGGCTATAATACCTTCTTTACTTTTTAAGTTAGGAATAGGCGCCGTAGATATCGCGTATAGCTAAGCGTTAGTAGCTACGCTAATTAGCCGACTCTATTAAAGCTACTATAAGACGACGTCTTATTAGCTAGCGCTCGCTAAAGCCGCTATAAGACGACGTCTTATTAGCTAGCGCTCGCTAAAGCCGCTATAAGACGACGTCTTATTAACTAGCGCTTATTAAGGCCTTTATCCTTACTTTCTTTTCTACTCGTTATATAAACTAAGTTATATACGTAGGCTTTAAAGCTCGTAGATAACTCTACCTATACTTTTAGAACGAGATACCTACTCTTACTACTACTTCTACTATATATAATAAAATAATTACTACTACTACGCCTACCCTACTACTACGATACTATACCTTAAAATAAGGCCTTATAGGCGTTAAGTAAAGCTAGGCTTTAGTAACCGCGCTAATTAGCTAACCTCGTTAAAGCTACTATAGAATAACGTCTTATTAACTAGCGCCTATTAAGGCTCTATCCTTACTTTCTTTTTTCTACTCGTTATATAAACTAAGTTATATATATAGGCTTTAAAGCCTATATACGACCCTACGCTTCTTTTTAAAATAGGATACTTACTCTTACTACTACTACTACTACTACTATTAATAGTTTAATTATTAAACTCTTTACCGTTTCTACGTTATAGCCTCCTTTACTACCTACTCTTTAGTAAGTAGAGCGACCTTCTTTAAAGGTATAGTATTATAGTAACGGGGTAGGTATAGCGGTTATATAGTCTTATAGTATATAGTAGTAGTAGTAGTAGTAGTAGTAGGAATAGGTAGAGTTCTCTTTATCTCTTTTTAATACCTATATCTCTCTAAGTAGCTTATCCTATTCTAGTAGCTCTATACTAATAAGGTACCTTCTAGCTCTCTTTCTTACTATAAGATCTAACTATTCTATAGACTAAGTATCTATATAATATAGGTAATCTTTAAGAGATTTATCTACTTTAGCTCTATTTTTACTAACTTCTTACTAACGTTATAAAGATAGTACGCTTCCTTACTTACTATAATATCTAATCCTAATTTTATAGCTACTAGTCGTAGCTACTACGCTAGTATAAGAGCTACCTTCTAGTAATTAAGAGGACTAAGCTCTACTTAAAAGCGTTATACGACTAAGTCTATAGCCTATATAAGATATCTTAGCTCCTTTTTAAAATAAGGTAAGAGCTAAGAAAGGAGAAGATAAGATAACCTAATCTACTAATATAAGCGGTAGCGGCGTTTTAATTACTTCTTAACTAAAAGTAAACTACTAGTTAGTAATCTACTTTCCTTCTTTTAACTATTAACGGTAATATTTTATATAGTATTCTACTAATACTAAGCTTATAAGCTTAGCTAGCTCTCCTCTACCTATTATTAACGAGCCCTTTATATCTTTAGACCTACTACTACGATTACTATTACCTACTTATAGCGTTTATTTAATTAACTATAACGATAACCCTAAATAAGAGAGACCTTACTAGTAACTACTTTTACTAGCGCTTAATTCTACTAGTAACTAGCTACTAAGTTAAAGACTAAACTTAGTAGCTATAGAAAGCTAAGACGATATTAAGGAGTATACTATAAAGAAGGGGCGTTATAGTAAAGGTAAGAGACGTAGTCTAGCGCTATTACTACGCTTAATAGTAGAGTACTATAGCTCTAGCTTAGGACGGTCTTTCTCTTATAAGTCTATAGTAGGCGTCGTACTATACTCCTTTAATAGCGACGTACTATCTCCGTTTAGTAGCGATAGTAAGTCGACTAATAGTTCCTTCTATCCTAGAAGACTCGACGACGCTATAGTATATAGTAGGGAAGATTCTACTAAGGAGGATAGGCCTTTAATACTTACTTTATAGGTTACTCTCGACGCGCTATTACGTAGCTTCTACTCTATAGGGTATAACTACCTAGGTACTACCTTATTAGGGTATACGCTTAAAGATTACTTAGCTAGCGATTTACTATAAGAGCTAATAATAGAGCGTAAGCGCTCGACGCCTAATATCCTTTAAATATTAAGTAGGACGTAGAAACTACCTATCTTCTCTAAGGAGGCTATTACGTAATCTAATATATATCGCCTTCTAGCTAGTACTTCTTATATAATAAAGCTAACTAATATAGAGAGGGATACTCTATAATAGAGGCTTACTTTATAGAAGTCTACGTACGCTAAGGATAAAGAGGTCGTAGTCGAGCGCTAGTTCGATATTAACGCTCTATTTATACTACTAAAGTCTCTTAGTACATATTACGGCTATTTCTCTATTATATACTACCCTACCTACTTCTAAACTATCGCCTAGGACTAGTATATATAGCTTACGCCCTTCCGCCTCTACCTAACTCGATACGCCTATCTCTACCTTAGTTACGCGCTTAGTACTAGTAGTAGTTCGTTTATAATATACGTCTTCTTCTCTAGCTACCCTTATTAAGGCGCGAAATAGTATAAGAGGTAAGAACGCTATACTATACCTAGGAAAGACTAGAAGTTCTAGGTCGATAATATCCTCCTTCCTATTATTATAGAGACCTACTCCTTTAATATCCTTAAGTATTATTCGAAAGATTAGAATTAGGTATATAGGAGAGTATATACTTAGTAGAAAGAGAACGTTATAGTTAAAGACTAGAGCTTCTTAAAGGTTATATATACCCTTATAGATAACTATAGTATAATAGGTACTATATTCTAGAAGCTATAGAATAGAGTCTATAATCTTATAGTAGTAGTAAGTAATAGGTAGGAGGACTTATAGCTAGTTATAATTAAGTATAACTATAAGCTAAAGTACTAGGCTAGCGACCTTAATAACCTTTATAGCCTTATAACCTATAAACTCTATAGAGACTTCTACTCTAGCCTAATTAACTTCCTATATACTATCGTCGATCTCGCGTACTAAGACTATATACTACTCGTAGAAGGGGATAAAGAGGCTAAGCTACTAGTATTCTTACGTAAGACTACCTATAACGAATACGACCTTACTTAACTAGACCTCTTAAAGTATAGTTAGACCTTTTATTACTATAGTACTATAGACGTATCTACTATCTACGTAGAGCCTACTATATTATCCCTACTATCCTAAGGTAGCGCGTTCTACTTTTAGGCTTATAATATCTCTAAAGTTATTTATAGTAGTATTAATTACTCTACGCTAGCCTTATTTAGCGAGCCTACGTTCTACTCCCTTAGCTTTACTAACTCTACTCTCTAAACGTTTATAGAGATAAAGAACCTATAGTCGTAGAATCTAGCTAGCTATAGGCGGGCCTTAAAAACTCTAAAGTAATACCTTATCTAGATAGCTAATACCTATTAAAGCGAGATACGTAATAGGAAGGTTAAATACGCGGCCTACTAAGAATACTAAGTCTACTAGGATATATTTATAAAGCTCTAAATCCCCTAGACGTATACTATAGCTATATAGTACTACTAGCTATACTTTATACTTTAAAAGAGAGAGGTCCTAGATTTTATTAAATAGGAGCTAAATCGCTAGCTCTACCTAGCCTATATAGTCTTCTTTCTACTAAGCCCTAATATATAGGGTATTCTATCTCTGATACTAGAAGACTAGTATATCTAGACGGTAATACTTAGTATACTATTCTCTACTCTCGAGCTTAGTACTAATAGTAGATACGTTATTCTCCTCTCTAGAATAGCTATAGACTACTACTACTATAAGAGAGTATACTATAACCTAATAACGGGAGATCTCTAAAATATTAGGAATAGAACTCAGGGTAGTAGACGAAGGAATCGAGTCGATTCCTTTGAAATCGGGTGAGAAATTAGGATTAGGGTAGAAGCGCA
>JAWDJX010000125.1:0-32719 GCA_033117895.1 Extremus antarcticus | reverse complement strand
TGCGCTTCTACCCTAATCCTAATTTCTCACCCGATTTCAAAGGAATCGACTCGATTCCTTCGTCTACTACCCTGAGGTTAGCTTAGTAGGACGCTAAGGTAAGAGGAATATAGGCTTCGTCGATAACGATATAATTAAGCTTCCCTAGTACCTATAAGTCGGATATAAACGTTAGGAAGTCGTTATTAACTACTACTATTTTAGCTCTAACGAAAATAATCCGCCTCGATTACTAATCTAGCCCTACTTAGATACTACTACTAAGCCTAAGAGCGCGGTATTGTTTTATAAGGTCTTTCGTAAGAGCTTAAAAAGGGAGTACTATAATAGTAGTAGTAGCCCTCGTTAACGACGCTAGTAGCTAGAAGATTAGACTCTTACTCCTAATAGGAGAGAGGATTATAACTAGTAGCCCCTTACCCTTCTATATAGTAGTAACTACCTCTTCTTATATTAAACTTCGGAATTAGGCTTCTAGACCTATTAGATTTATTAGGCCTATCTATATCTCTTCTTATAGATCTAGTTAATATTAATTACGCTTTAGGATTAGAAGCTTAGTAGTATTAGATATACCCTAAAGGTATACCTTACTAACGTTAGTCTTTATACTATCGACTCGCTAGAACTAATACTATTAGTTAGAGACGGTTTAAAAAGCTAAAAGTATCTAAGTAGATAGGCTACGTAGTATTAACGCGTTAATACCGTAGACGGTATTAGTAGTCTAAGGGGTATAGATAGTAGCGAGGTTATATATAAGGTCTCTATCTTCTTCTATATTACTAGCGAGGCCCTAAATATACTCGCGATTAATAGCCTTCGTAATATAATAATAGTCTTAAATCGTAATATAATAACCTAGTTAAGTAGCGCTTTCCTAAATAAGCGCTTTAGTTACTTTAGATGTTTTCTAAATACCCTTCTCGTTAGCTTAAAGGAAGTACTAAGCCGTCTTAGGTACTTAGTCGCGATCTAAAAGAGTAATAAATAGTCGTACCTTAGTTAAGTATATAATTAGGAGTCGTCCTATACGCTAACTAAGGAATCGGGCGATAACCTTTTACTAACTTATAATCGCTTAGGATTTATAGTAAGTAGTAACGATTATAACCTATTTATCGTATATAAAGACGTTTTACGGTACTTTAGGTATATTCTCGTACTAGATAGGTAGAATCTCTATACCTCTTACTAGTACGTCGTTAGTATAGATTAGAATAAATAAAGTAGCTAAGAACTACTATAGGTAAAGTCGATACTTACGCTACGCCTCTAAGTATACCTCTACTCTACTACCTTAGATATATAAGAGAGATCCTACCTCTAGTAAGGTAGCGAGTTACTTTATTATCCGCTTACGACTACTATCTAGATAGTTATATAGGTTAGATACGAATAAGTACTCTATCGAAGTCTCGTTTATATCGTTAACTAACTACTTAATACTAACTAGTCCGTACTAATCTAGATCGGCTAAGAAAAGTAACTTATATATAGTACGCTTTTAGTAAGAGCGTATAGCTCGTTTATAAATCGACGTAGATTAGTTAATAATAGTCGCTAGCTCTAGTAGATTAGCGTCTACTAGTCTTTTAACTATTATATCCGTAGCTTACTACCGACCTCCTTACTAGCGCCTAAAGTATAGGTAAGTAGATTATCGACGTAATAGAATAGAGTAGGACGGCCGTCTACGAGCTATAGATAATATACTTTAAAGAAGTAGTTAAAGGGATCTTTAAAGTACTATTACTTTACTATAGGTAAGGCGTATTTAAATATAAGTAATCTAGTATAGTATAGTAACGCTATAAGGATCTAGCTATAGATAGGAGGTAGATAGTAATAGCCTTTGTAATTATTAATACCGAATACGGCGCTAAAATAAATAATAGTAGATTTAGAGTACGCCTAACCCTTATAGGTCTAAAATAGAACGCTAAGATCGAAAACGCTAGAATCTAAAATACTCTCGTTATCTACCCTAAGCTCTATAATGTCCTATACTCGGCGAAGCGCCTCTTCTTCCTTATCTAAGAACGTATAGCTATAACGGTCCTTTAATAAGACTAAGCGTAAGTAGTAGTAAATACTATATACCTACTAATTAGTATACTTCGTATAGGTTAACTTCTCGTAGTACGTACTAAAGGGCTCTAGTTTATACTTATTAGTTTAAGGGCTACTAAGCTAGCTAAGAATAACGTTACTATCCTCCTTATTATCGTACTATACTATAATACTTACTTAATAACGCTCTAAGATATAGTAGACTAACTACTAGACTAGTAATAGACTCCTCTTATCTTTATCGAGCTTTCGATAGACTATAGTAATAGTAAGTAGGTTCCGACTAGCGAACTTCTTAGCCTACTAGGTCTTTCGTATCTACGGAGTATTATTATTCGGAAGCTACTTATTACTAGTCCGTACTACGTTCTTATTCTCCTCGCGGTTAAGCTTCTTACCGTTATTAAGTAGTTATTTAATTATACTATCTAGATCGCCTATTCCTACCTTACTTAGATCTAGTAGGCTAATAATCTCGAAGTAACGTCTACGGGGCCTACTAAATATAGTTTAAACGATAGCTACTTACTACTAAAGTTCTTTTCGTTTAGTCTAACTATAACTCTCTCTATTATACTCTTCTATATTCTTTTCGCTAACGTAGTAGTATCCGTATACTTTATACTTCTATCCTTTATAGAGTGCGAGCTCTTAGACGAGGTACTATACTTCCGTTAGATACTATACTTTCTCTAGTTTTACTAAGGAAAGCCTAGTATAGTATATAACGGTTTCTCTCTAAAGTATAAGCGGCTAATCTCGATAATAGTCTTTTAAGTACCTTCTAATACTATTACTAGAAACTATAGACTACTAATACGCGGCGTAAATAGTAATATAGTAGTCTTCGTTATAGAGAATATAGCTTAAAGTAGCGTTACGCTACGGCGTACTAGCCTCTATTATATCCCCGACCCTAAGGTATAAATACTTACTCCTAAATAACTATATAATCTCGATAACGTTAATATAGATAGTACTACGCTATTAATAATATTTATAGAGTATATAATCGGTATTAAGGAGACTTAGAGAGCTATATAGGAAACTATTAATAGGAGACCGCCCTTTTAGCTCCGCGGTCTATACTTAGGGTACGGAATTTACGGTAACCCTAATAATAGGACACTATCCTATCCGCTATTATAATACCTAGCTTAGTCTATAGCTTAAAGTAGAAGAACCTTTAATAGCTATACCCTTTAGTCTATATCTTATTAGGGTCTACTACTCTCTTATAAGCTATACTTTTACCCTTCCTCTTTATACTAGACTATCTATACTCCTTCCTATAATATACTTAGATACTATTTATCTTCTTAAGAAATACTCTATATCCTACTATTACTCTATTATCTAAGTACTATAAGTAGTTATTAATTACCTCTAGACCTATAATAGGCTTATCCCCTTTATATAAGTACTATATATCCTCTAGCCTCTATACTATATACTCTAAACCCTCTACTATACTACTAAGCTCTTATTTAACTCTAGCTAGGAATACTAAATAGTAGGTATCTAAGTACCTCTTAATCTAGCTAGGTAGAACTATAAACCTATATACTTTATAGACTAGTACTCTAAACTAGGAGGAGTAAGTAAAGACTTACTAAAATAGATCTATAGTCCTAAAGAGAAAAGATAACTAAGTAAATAAGTAAGTAGGGAGTAGAATAGAGATACTATATAAGTAGAAATAGAGTAGCTATATAAGTAGAATAGGGATACTCTATAAATAGAAAATAGAGTATAGCTATCTATTATAATAATTTGTCGTAATTTAAGCTCTATAGCCTTAGTAACCTACTTACTTAACCTTCTTTACCTACTTAAGTAATCTCTAAACCTCTACTATACCTAAACCTAGATATTTATAGTAGCTCTAAGAGTATATAGATAGAAACTAGCCTATAGTTAATAAAGCTACTTAGAGTAATATAGCCTTAGTAATAACTAAGCTAACTTTAGGTAGGTAGGCTAAGAATCCTTAGCTATAAAATAAAGGAATACTAAAACATTTCTATTAACTTTAAGAATTTACTATACCTATAAAACTAATAATTTAATCTTTCTAAGTTATACGCTTTACTTTAAATACTCTTAATTAGAGTATATATAAGTCTTAGAAGTATTATACTAAGGAATCCTAAGAATTTAACTTATAAATTCCTAAGAATTTAACCTATAATCCTTCTAACCTAAACTATACTTTCTTATATAAAGTTAAGAATTTAACTATTAAATCTTTATAGTATTATAGTTAGGCGGTATATAGTTATAGCTATCTCCGCCCCTACTCTTTATATCGCTACTATATCTAGTTACGTATACTAAATACCTCTATATACTATAAATAAGCTATAAAGGTATAGTCCTACTACTTACTAAGCGCTTAATAGAAGAGATAGGTACCCTTAATAGCTATAAGCCTCTCTTAGTACCCGATTAATTTAAGGTAATCCTATAGTTTCTACTACTAGATAGTATCGAGGCTAGTATATAACTAGTATACCTCCTATATTAGAGGAGGCGGTACGAGCTCTATATAGTAGACGCGGTAGATATCGTATAGTATATCGCTCTTTATATACTACTATTAGTACTAGCTAGTATCGAGATACTCGCTTAATAACGTATAGAAGTATTACTCGGCTTATAGGTATTACTATATCGCCTATTAATCTCGCTATTTACGTAGCGATATATTATATATAAGGCTTACTAATAGCTACCCGTCTATACTACTACTAGACGGTACCTTCTAAGCTACTAGTAGTAGTA
Organism: Extremus antarcticus; assembly: GCA_033117895.1. Classification (NCBI taxonomy): domain Eukaryota; kingdom Fungi; phylum Ascomycota; class Dothideomycetes; order Mycosphaerellales; family Extremaceae; genus Extremus; species Extremus antarcticus. Next base: position 27,862 of record JAWDJX010000125.1, on the reverse strand, counting down.
CTATTAAGTACGTCTTCTACCTATCCTATCTCGCTTAGCTAGATTCTTATATAAATAGGACGAGCGACTCGAGTTTATTAACGTTTATTACGAGCTAGATATAAGGGTAGTCGAACCCTTCCGCTAAAGTAGTAGTAGTAATAATATATAGTTAGTCTAACGACTTAATCTAGTCTACTAGAATCTTCTACTTCTCCTTAGCTATCCTACTCTTTAACGTATATATAATATAGCCTAGTATATCTATAAGGACTATAGCCTTATCTATCGTCTACGCGTAGAGGATAATCTTATCTCGCCGCTAATTAAATAGGCTTAACTCTTCCTAAGTATCTCGTACCTTAGTAGCTACCTACTTAGTAAGACTACCCTTACCTTAGACTACCTTATAAACTATATAGAAGAGGTTAGGCTAATTACTCGCTACCCGGATTACTTATAGACTAATAAGGTAGTTTTAAGCCTTAAACTCGTCTTATATTATTAGCGGAAGGGTAGCTATAAGATAGATAAACTACGTCTATAGCGCGCGGATTACTATAAGGTTAATAATACTCGCGCGATACTCCGCTATAGTAACGGTAAGATAGTACTCGTTAATAACGATATAGTTAAGCTACTATTACGTAATTAGCTACTATACGTACTTTATAAAATCGCTACTAGTAGCGGCCTCTACGCTTACTATAATAAGCGGCGCCTCTTAACGCTCTCTTAGTAACTATCTAAGGTATTTAAGCTCTAGCTCGCTAACTTAATAGAGGAGATCTCTATAGAGAGTAACTAATAGAATAACGAGGATAGTACTAGCGGCGTCTAGAAGACTATATAGTAGTATAAAGAGTATACTCTTACCTACTCTAGTTAGGAGAATTACTATAACTTACTCGCTCTAACCTATAATTAAGGTTATAGCCTAGTATTACTCTACCGACTTCTATTCTATATTAGGCTAGCTAAATAGCTTCTATATACTAGTAAGGAGAGCGTCTAATAACTATACCTTCTCTAGCCTATATCTACCTATAGCTACTTACTTAGCTAACGTCGACTTATCTTATAAGCCTCTACGCTTAGAGCCTTTTAAAACGATATTAACGCTCTAGAAGTCCTATTAGAGTATTAAAGCCTATAGACCTATCTAAATTAATCCGTCCTATACGCCCTTAAAAGATACTCTAGTCTAGTTTATATATACCTAGTTAATAGTCTACGTCTTATAGTTTCGCTAATAGGTTATTACCTAGATGTCTCTATTTATCTCCTCTATATCCTTATCGTTCTTATTATCCTCGAAAACCCTAATATCGCTAGTAAATTTAGTCTTAATAATTATAACGGTTATCTAGCGCTAGTTCGTAGTATATAGGCGTAGGATCTAGGCTTATATACTCGCTCCTTCTAAATATTAGCTTAGCTTATCTCTTAGCTATATAGCCCCGTCCTTTACCTAGAGAAAAGGACTTAATTTCGCCTCTAGCTCCGTTTATTAAAGGAAGAGCTACTAGAGTAGCTAGATATATATAATATAGTCGAGTAATATATTACTAAGGGTATATAGTAGGAAGCGTATATTATCCTTATAGTAGCTCGTCTTAGCCTATATTTTATTATACTACGTATAGACTATTACTCGCTAGTACTAGAGACTAATCGCTTGTTTCCGCTAAGTATTTCGCTAGGTAATTAAGAAGAGCTCCGTCTTATAGACTAGCTAGCTACTACTAATATAGAATAGTAAGTAGAACTACTTAAGAAACTACTATATAGTAGCCTTATATAACGCTATAGCGCTTAGCCTCTACTTATACCTAGTACTAGATCTACTAGATAGTTATAGGAGTAACTAGCCTAGGCGGTTAGAGTATTTAATAGTATTAAGTAATACTATATCTATACTTACGAGTATAGCGTTATTCTCTAGATACTATATAAAGTTCTAACCTATAATCGCGACCCTAGTATTATCCTTTAGTTCTATAGCTCTTATACGGCGGATAGAGGTATCCTTTAATATAAGATCCTTATAAAGTAGCTTATAGTACTTAGTATACTTAGTCTATAGTAAGGTTAAGATATAGTTAAGGTAGAACTCTATTCCTTTATATAAGAGTACCTACTCTATCTCGTCCTACGTCGCCTTATAGTTACTAACGCTATTCTTTAATATATAGAATAATAATAGCTACTAGTATAAGATCTCTCCTATTAGGGCTTTAATAGTCTACTATAGATATTCCTCGTAGTACTTCTTTATAAGTAAGTATATCTTCCTAAGCTCCTAATACTCTAACTAGATACTACTATAGAAGACTACTAACTAAAAAACCTAGATTAATACTAATAGATAGCTATTAAAGTTTCCTACCTCTATCTAGCTTTCTATTAATAGCTTAAGGGCGAGTATAGAATAGAAGCTTAATAGCGGCGAATAGTATCTTCGAGCGCTAGTCTAATAGTAGATAAGTAGTATAAGTAGCCTAAGTAGCTTATTACCTAGTCCGTTATTAGTACTATTAGTTTAGGCCTTATAGTCTAAAATAGTATCGCTATCTAACGTCTATACTAATAGTTCTTCTATAAGTTAATATATAGTATTCTATTATCTACGCTAGTTATCCGTTAGCTCTATAACATCCTCTAGCTATAGGTAGTTAACGGTTCTACTAAAGTAGGCGGCTATACTAGCTACGACTTAGTAGAGATAGTATACGAGTTGTTTTCCTATTTAGAAGTATATCTATAGCGTTTCTTCTTCTTTATATAGGTTAAAGGGCTACGTCTTTCTAATAGCCTTAATTTACGTAGACTAAAACTAACTAAGTATTACGCGATATAGCTAGGTTAGTATATAGTCCTCTTTATTAAAGTAGGCTCGATAGGCCTTCTATAAGATATACTTAAGCTCGTTAATAATAATATATAATACTAGCTCCTCCTCTATAGAAGGTAAAGCTATAGCTACTTAGATTTCGTCCTTCTTAAGTCTCTATAGATATTCTATAATACTAGTCTCGCGTAGCTATAGTACTATCGTTAATTAATAAGCGTTAAATACCTCTACCTAGTTTATACTATCTACTACGCCTATTTAAGACTACTCCTAGACTACCCTTTATAAAGAGAAGAATCTATATCTCTTATTCTCCTCTAGCTAACTAATAGTAACTTTAGGACCTATAGTAACCTTAAAATACTTCTTTTACTCTAGCTCCTAAAAGAACTACTAGTAGGTTACTCTAGTTCTCTATATCTTATTAAGCGTATATTTCTCCTATATTCGCTTATTACCCCCTTAAGTCTAGATATTAGACTAAGTATACTAGTCCTTATAATACTCCTATATTTAAGAGGTCGTCTTACTAATAAAGTAATACTCTCCCTTTAGGCTATTACCTAGATAGTATAGCCTATTAAACTAGACTAAAAAGCCGTCTACTAGGTTATTTTAAGGCTATAGGAATATAATAGTAGTAGGCTTATATACTAGCTATAGAAGAGACGCTACTATAAGGAGAATAGCCCGATATATAGACTTTAAGAGCGCTTTATAGTAGCGGGTAAGATAGGCCTTAATATAACTAGGGATAATAGTATATCTATACTACCTATACTATAGGATCTAGTAGTCTATTAGGTACTTAAAGACTCTCTCTAAGTCCTTTATTATAGTTAGTCCTATAGCTCCTATACTCTACTTCTCTCTCTCCTTCTCTACCTTATACTAGGGACTACTGCGCTATAAGCGTTAGGTAGCTACTCTTACTAGTTAGGCTAAATTCCTACCCCCTAAATTCTTGCCCCCCTACAAGCGATCGGACCCCGACGCACGGACGCAAATTTGTGCGGGGAAGCCAAATTCCTAGGGTTAACTTTTTGGGTGCTGATAGTAGGGCTATACCGGGCTCGGTGGCCATGGTGCTACGACCGTTTCCTTGCCCCTGGCGATTAGAGTTTTCAGATCCCAGGAGAGCTTGGGGGAGAATGTCACTGCCGGGCCCCTCCTCGAAGCGCTCAATCTCTACCAAATTCCCCGATTTGGAAAAACGGCAGACTCACTTGGTGCAAAGTTGAAATTCTTACGGAATGCAAACCGTGTTGAAGCACGCACGTAGCACAGCGCGGACTGCATGGCTCCTACCCTTTCGTGTCGTCGGAAAGGAGACTGGTGGTCACGGTGTAGAGGCCGTAGTATATGTTGAGCGATCTGCCATTGGCATGTTCATGGAACTTAAGTACAACATACCAACTGACTTTCATTCATTACCACTCTCGACGTCATCAAATACAAACCGACCATGCCTTCTCTCATCAAGTACCTTGGCGTTCTAGTGCTCAGTACGCCTCAAATCCCCTGCCCTGTCGATACTGCTTGACTGACCCTCACCACAGCTGCTAGCGGCGTTTTCGCCTTTCCTCAAGGGAACAGCCAGTGCGCCCATTGGTGTCAAGATGTAGGATCTTCGTCGTCCATAATGTGTATTTTAACTTTCATGAGCGCTGACTGCAGCAGAACTGGCAAACATGCCCTGATTTCAAGAATCGCGGGGCATGCGTCTCTTATGCTGCCCATCACGACTTCTTATGCGGCTGCCCTGCGCCGCCACCTCCAAAGTGTCCTGAGGGAGAGGTTTGGGTGGACGCGACGGGTAGCTGTGAGTCCACCAACGGCTGGTAGACGATTCGAGCTCAGTCCCGAAAGCGTGGGTGCCGTTGAGCAGATGCGAACGGATGAAGTAGAAGAGACAGTACCTGGTCGCTTTGACTTCGGAGGACGTTGTATGGTTGGCAGCTTACACTCATTATGATTCCCTGCCGTCGGAAGATTATAGTTCTCTAGTGTTTTTAACTCAAATTTTTACCCATGTGTGTGTAAGCTAACAAGCTAAAAAGTAATGTAGCAAACATATAGAACACCGGTCAACCGAGCAGTCAGTTGGTGGCAAACCTAGTCTCTGCTCACGAAGATTGGCTTGATGGAACATGTATGGATCCTGGCGAGGGTCCAAGCAGCTAACGAGTCGTGGTAGTTTTTTCGAAATCAACGAGACTTTTGAAGGCTCCACAGCCTCTAGGCGTGGCGATCCATTCCTGGGATGTGCAAGATGGGAGAACTGTATATGAGTATGTTGTACGCAAGCGCCGTTGACAACGCTCAAAGCATGTTCCAGGGGCTCTCGGCCATCCACGCCCTTCCCTGGAGGCGCAACACATGTTCTGCGCGTAAAATGTGGGTCGCTATTCCACGAAGACCTCGTGGCTCTGGACTGCTTTGATCCAGAGCCACCGATCGAGGTTGGGGCGAGAGCAACAAAAAGGAGTCATCTGATCCTTCCATCGCAGACCTTGCCAGAACAGGTTTGAAGCCCCATGTCTCAGGTGACAGGTGACCCGGATCGTGAAACGAGGTGGTGCTTGGTAGGGTGCACGGGGACTCGAGACCCGCACAAGCTGGTTCCAGCCCGGTTCTTGGACCTGGGCGATCTGATTGACCGACTCATGTTCGTGGTGGGTGCGAGCGACAATCATAAAGGGCAACCATGCACGCTTCGGCACGGCAAGTGAACTCGTGCGAATGGCCCTCTAGTACTCATCGGGCGTGCTTGTGAATGCAATCCACATTGGCGAGACCACGGCGAGCGCGTCATTGGGGAAGGGTTGAGATGGTTGTGGACGTTCGAGGCGCCTGGAACTTGGAAGTGAAGTTTTGGAATCTGCCGCGCGAGCGCCTGCGACGGCGCCAGCGCTACAACTAGCCTGAACTCTAAGTCAACCGTATCTCCTCGACCGCAAAAGAGTACGTACCTGCATCCACTCCCACGAGACGCCCCTAGCACCCTCGTGGTGAGATCCGCAATTGAACAGCCGAGAACGGGGCTAGCGGCCGCTTGGGCTCGGAATCATCGTCTTTGGCCTCCCTGCACGGTGCGGTCGACGTCACATCATCACCCTTGACTCGAGTTTCGCCCCCTCACCAGTTCCACATCTCTGGCCACCCACTGGGATAGAAACAATGTGGAGAGTCCTCCGGTGGAGCTCAACCACTCGGGTGGCATGACGCCTTTCCTTGCCATCGATCCTCTGAAATCATCCACATCTGCTCGACAACGGCTCAAGCTGGGTGCGAGGCCTGCTGTTCCGAGAAGCAGGCATACACCCAGCCCTCGACACGAACGAACGACCTCCTCATCGTTTGAGAGTACTGCCACGTAACTGTCTCAACGATACCACCGCACAGTTGTCCTTGTATGCGGTGTACGGATTGTGTTGCGAGCAGGAACAATTGCTCGGAGTTTCGAACCACACCATGATCGTAAAGGCCGCCCAAATGAAGAAACCCACCCATCCGCCTTGGCCGGGTTGAGGGACAGAAGTGAAACTCTACTCTGCCGCCCCTCTTGGGTGAATGCTCACAAGCCAGTGGAGACCAGCCCGCGACTCGAAGACGCCTCCAACCTTCGTCCTGCCTGCTCGGCACATTCCAAAGGTTCTATATGCTGCTTTGACCTCCAGCACGGATTGACAGATTTGAAGGTATTGTGTCTCCATAACGTCTCTCGATTCTTCGACTTCCATCATTCCATTCCCATATCCACACTCTTAATGTCTTCTCTACATTCCTATTCGTCCAGCAGCACCCTCTCTTTGGACCTCGAGTCGGTGACCACCACCCCAGAGCGCTCCGCTGCGCACACCCCGGAGCCTGGCTTGCTTCCTAGGAACAGCCAATATGTAATGGTTCTCGGAGGACTCGGCTACATTGGCTCGCACACAACTCTGGAACTGCTCCAGGAGGGCTACAATGTGCTCGTCGTCGACGATCTCAGCAACTCCTTCGAGGATGTCCTCTCTCGCATCAAGCTGCTAGCCACCAACCACCGCAGCGCCAAGGGCCTCACCATGCCGCTCCTCCGCTTCGAGAACATCGACTACAGAAGCCCGGCGATGCACCAAGTGTTGAGCAGGTACACGACATCCGAATCTTCGATCACTTCAGTCATCCATTTCGCCGCCTTCAAAAGTGTATCTGAATCCATAGCACGGCCTCTCGCGTACTACCGCAACAATGTTTCGGGCCTGGTCGACCTTCTCATCCTTCTGGAAGAGTTCAACATCACGAATTTCGTATTCTCGTCATCAGCAACGGTTTACGGCGCCAAGTCAAATGTTGGAAGACACCTGTCTGAGCACGACCTGGTCCATTTCGACGAATCGTTTCGGAACGACAGTGGCGTCGAAGTGTCTCGGTTGAATGGATCACTGGGGTTGACATGTCCCTACGGCCGAACGAAGTACATGGCAGAGGCCATCCTCGCTGACCTCGCCAAAGCTAGTCCGTGGATGCGGATCACTGCACTGCGATACTTCAACCCGGTCGGGTGCCATGCATCCGGGATACTCCGTGAGGACCCCCGACAGAAGCCGACGAACCTGTTCCCTGTCGTTGCATCCGTCGTAGAAGGCCGACAAGACCAGTTGCACATATTTGGAAGCGACTGGGATACCCGGGATGGGACGGCAGTCCGAGATTTCATCCACGTCGTAGATCTCGCTCAAGGCCACATCGCGGCACTCCGCGCAGCAGTACGATCAGATCGAAAGGATGCCTTCAGAACGTACAACCTGGGAACCGGCAACGGCATGACCGTCGCAGAAGTCATCGCAAGCTTTGAGGCAGCCACGCAACGCCCGGTCCCTGCTGCGCGCAGTCCGAGGCGAGAAGGTGATGTCGGATCTTGCGTCGCCGCGACTGCACGGGCGGAACGTGAACTTGGCTGGCGGGCAATCCGTAGAGTGGACGACTGTGCTCGGGACTGCTGGAATGCCATCACTATGAAGAACCTTGAGCTTGCGGGTAAGCCTCTGGAGTTATGACACGTACGATAAGGTTGGCTGGGACGGAGATTGCATGCGTTGGACTGAAAAGCGTTGTAGCCTGCGCACCCCGGGTTTGATATTCATAGCGTTGATACAAAAGCGTTCTTCCGCTCGCTTTTCTTATATTTGTTGTGTGCATTAGAATTGTAAATACACATGCCGGAATGTCTGAATACCATGAAGATGTCTCTTTCATTCCCAAACCTTTCCAGTCGATGGCTCTACTTGGAAGGTGTTTCAGCACCTGCCATGGAAACTACGAACTCCTCACAACCAGATCCCCAACTCTGATAGCAGGCGCCGGCACCCAACTCGGTTATGAAGACATATCCAGCCCTGCTGCGCAATTCCTCCACCATTACTGATATCTGCTTCTGTGGAACTGTGTGCAGCATGATACAGCAGCGAGCACGAGGCCATGCTTCGAGGAGGATTCTTTGCTGTGGATCCCAAGTGCGGTATTTCTCGAGACTCTCCTCGCACACGATGGTGACGTCGGGCTCAGAGGCGGTTGTGAGTCGGGAGTCTGGAAGTGTGCCTGGGTTGTGCATGACCTGTCCCAGCACGCTGTCAGTCGTCTTGATGGTCAAAGCTGTCGATATACTCACAAGGCGAGGGCTGTCGATGCCTGCAACCTTTCTCACTTCACGACTAATATCCTTCAGATACGTAGCCGCATGCTGATTCCAGTGGTTCGGGGTTTCATCGAAGAAGATGCCACGCACGAAGACTCCGGCATGTTTTCGGTCCGTTGCCCATCCTCCATATGCTCGGATGTCGCCCAGAACGTCTTCAATGGGACGCTCACAGTAGTCGATCCGGACGTATCTGATCCCTTTGTCAGCTCCAATACTTCCCTCCCAACTACACTGCAACGAACGTACCCGATGGTGCATACGTTAGGATATGCATTCAGACGAGGTACCTCGCGGACGTAGCCAGGGTCCGGCCACCATGGCGGTGTACCAGGACCGGAGTCGGGGTTAAGAATGACGAGGAATTGCTGTCCCGGACTCGCGGAAATACTGCATGACGGAGAAGAGCGTGGTTAGCTAGTACTCAACGACTACTGGTGTCGTTCGGTCCACCTTATCAAGCGGAATCTCAGTCTTACGCTGTGTGTAGAGGCCCATATGTGTCCTCCGTCAACGGATACTGATACAGCGGAACAACCACGGTGCTCTGAAGCTTCTCATGGCTGCGGTATCTCTTGGGCGCAATTCTGGATAGTAGCTTCATCGTATGCTAGGAGCTGCGCGAATTACGACCATGATGTTGATGCAAGTTAAGGCCAAGGATAGAGTTCGAGGTAGCTGCAGATTCGGGAAATGCCAAGGCGTTCCGCGGTCGACTACAAGAGTTTTCTCCTTCACACTGCTGTGAGATGCAGCAACACGTGCTTACAATACTGCCATGGTTGGCGTCAGATGTGATGGGAACAGGAGAGCTGCGGCATCAAAGATGCGGTGTGGACCAAAACTGCACTTCCTGACTAACTCCATGCACGTCATGGTCGAGGCCTTCTCTCTCGAATCCACCACTACTCTCAAATGAAATTAAATTACGAACCCATGATGCTCACAAATCTGTCCCAGCTACCACTGAAGTGCTCATAGAAGCCTTCATCCGCTGATGTCAAGAACAAGTACTCGGCTCCTTGACTCATGGTTCTCAACAGCTTGCCCAGATTCTTTCCCGAAGGCACCGAGTGCACCATGATGCTGTACGAGGAGCGACTGCCAGGTAGCGCCTCGAGAGCCGCCTCGCTGTTCTGGAATGCATCAAAGGAGTTCTCGAAGATGACCGTCACGTCCGTCCCAGGCGGACTTAGTCTAGCACTCGGAATGGTGTCTGGGTTGTGGATGACCTGTGATTCACATTGATTAGACACGGTCGAACTCAGAGTATACATTCGCGATCATACCAGCTTGGGATCACGGATGCCAGCCGAATTCTCGACCGCCCGATTGGTGTCAGCCAGGTAGCTGGGCTCCTGCAGCTGTTGCAAATCGTGCGGAGTTTCATCAAAGAAGATACCACTCACGGCGAGGGTGCCGTCTAGATCACTCCAGCGGGAATATGTGGCAACGTCACGAATCACGAGATCGATGTCTCTGCTGCTGTAGTTCGTCCTCACGTAGCCGATGGTGTTGACATTTTGAGCAGCATTGAGCCTCCGCACTGCAGAAACGTAGGGACTTCCAGGGCTAGCTTCCCCTCCAGGTCCTGAGTCGACGTTGACGATCACAGTGATATTGGTGCTCGGATTCTGGTCGATTCTGCGCGCAAGTCAATGTATGCCTTGCTGCAAGTGGATGCTCTCGGAACGTACGCATTGAACAATGGCTCCCAGGCATTTTTCGTGGGATAGGTGTAGAGAGGCAGCAGGATGGTGACCGGATTCATCAGTCTCGTAGACTCAGATAGAAGCAGCGCGCACGTTATGGCATTGGGGAGTATGACGATGATGATGGCCACAACTCCGATGCAAATCCTGGTCCTCTTGCTTCGCCGTTGGGCTCGTCGCTGGAGCTTCTGAGGCGCTTCCATCTACGTCAGTTGCGAATGCACGACAGGCACCTTAGACACGCCGCAGACTCACATCTTCAGATACTCGAACGAGCCGTAAAGGTGAAAATGGAGCATTCCCGACCTCGACTCCTTGCCGCCGAGCCACTACCCAGGACACACAGTCCACAGAGATGCAGATGGCAGAGCCGCCAACTTGGAGGGGGCGTTGTGCTTCGGGGTTAGCGTATCCTTCTAGCCGCGTCCGTTGAGCCAGCAACCTGGTTGTGCTGTGGAGATTGGGGTTCGGCCGGGCGATCTCGCGCAAAACCTTCGACTCCACCTCGTCTTCTGCCGCGCTTCCTCCAGAACGTCAGGACCACGGGCCACGGACTGCGACTAAAACCGCCGAGCGAGGGGCAGCGATGTCATCCCGGCCAAGATCGTGCAGACGCCTGAGTGCGTAAGACCATGTCTCACTCCAGATGCGGTTGAGCTCGGTCTTTCCTAACCCCTCGAGTCACTGCCATGGCACACGGTGACGGACACAACCCCGATGACGGGATCGGTGGGACGATCATCAGCGATGCGCAGATGGGAGATCTCGCTGTTCGCCTCGGATTGGTGCTGTATCACGTTTCTCTGCGCTGAACTCACCAGCGTTGTCTCTTGAATTCCGACAGCTGTCTGTACTTCCTTATTCATCGCCTGCATGTACTCTAATGCTGGAGATGAGAGACGGTCAGTCGATAGGCTGGGACAGCGAGTATTGATCTAGACTTACGCCAAGTATAGAGGTTCGTATGTTTGTTCAGTCGATGGGTACATGTATAACGGGACGACAATGGTAGTTGGTGGCATCATATTGTGAGCCGTCCTTCTGGAGATCAGCCGGGAGAAGAACTTCATCCTGCGAGGATTCCGTGTGAGAATCAACGGGAATCACATCCTAGTATGACAGGAGCTACAATTTCTCTTGATTGATCAAACATCAGTGGTTGCGGGGCCGGATGACGAAATAAATAGCTTGCCATATACATAAAGATATTGTTTGATCATAGATGTATAACGTACAGTATCGAGTACAACAAGATTGAGGTATTATACAACATATCTTATACAGAGGCGTTCAAAAGTCCACGCATCGACTTCATAGCCCCATAATCTGCACGACCTTGTCCCAGCTATCGCTAAAATGCTCGTAGTAGCCTTGATCAGCGGTCGTCAAGTACAAGTATTGCGCTGTCCGACTCATGCTCTGCAGTACAGAGTCTACACTCTTCCCAGAGGGCAAAGAGTGCACCATAATACTACGGGAGGATCGATCTCCGGGCAGCGATTGGAGATCTTCCTCGAGCTCCTGATATTGGTCGAATGAACTCTCAAACACAACAGTGACGTCGGTCAAAGGGTCGTTCAGGCGAGCATCAGGTATGGTGCCAGGGTTGTGGATGATCTATGGCATAAAATGGTTAGTATATTAAGAGTCTCGGATCTTGGTGGTTGCAGGTGACAACGTACCAGCTTCGGCTCTCGCAGACCAGTAGCGTTCTTGACTGCTTCGTTGGCCGTGATCAAAAATTGTTGTTTACGCCGGGAGAAGTCGTGGGGTGTCTCGTCGAAGAAGATGCCGCTCACGGACAAGCCGCTGTCAACTTTGCTCCAACCAGAGTAGGTGGCGACGTCGTCCACAACATCGTTGATGTTTCTATCAGTGTATCCAGTCCGGACGTAGCCGACTGTCTGGACATTTGGAGCTGAGTTGAGACGCCGTATGGCGGAGGGATATTCGTTTCCAGGAGTGGCAGAATTCCCGGGTCCAGACAAGGGGTTGATGATGACTGTGAAGTTGACATCGCCGTAGCGTTCAACGCTATATCCAGGAGAAGTTCATCAGTGTCTCTGGTAGCTATCAGACGAGATGGCTGACTTACGCAGCAGACAACGGTTCCCATCGTCCCGAAGACGGATAGATATAGAGAGGTAGTAGTATGGTCGCCGGATGCATTGGCTTCTTCTGCTTCGGAAGCAACACTGCGCATGGAATGGCGATGATCAGCACGACGACAATGGCGGCGAGCACAGCCGTAGAGATACAACATCTCTTGTGCCGCCGCTTCGCTCGCTTCAGAAGTTCTCCTGGCGCTTCCATATGCGCCCAGTTCGAAACCACAGGTGTCGCACGCAGTACAACACGTCTGCTCCCCTCGACATGCTTGCAGGGAAGCGGGTAGTGGCCGTAGTTTCATCGACTCGCCGCCGAGCCGCTAGGGAAGTGGTAGGGGCTCACTAGAAATATCGCCGTCGAGCTTTTCTGCCTATATTTTATGCTTTTTTTAGCCGTGTCTTTAGCTTCGATCAGCTCCAGGGTGTTCCAACTTCCAGGTCGCTGGAAGCCTGGAACGGTTGAAGTGGGCCCCTGCAATAACCCGATGTGGATCTTGCGCTAGAAAACAGCGCTGCCGGAGACCGTCTCCTGCTTCTGCGCACGCCCAATGTGATGGAGCCACCAAACGTGGCCAAGAGACGCCATATGGAGAGAAGACGCATCCCGATGCCCGGATCTTCGCCTACCCCTGGCTTTGGAGCCCCTGGCTTTGGAGCCTCACGACTCGACAGCGCGGGAAGCATGGGCTGCAGCCGTGCTGGGATCTCGCGCAGACTCGGTCTGCTTCTGATGCTGCAGATCTCCGGCGATGACCAAAGCGTGACTCTGGTTCTCCGGAAACCCTCAGTCAGGTCTTCTGGTGGCGGGAGGCAGCATGAGCAGTCCCGTTCAAGGACGTGCCGTGCTGGTGGGGCAGCGCATCATGCTGCACGGTAGATCGCACTACTACCTCGTTTCTGTGCGTAAGGCAGACTGTCGTGATTTTCTCGAAGGTTATACCTCTCTTATGACAATTCTCTGCTGATCGACTTTGCTGTCAACTGCTGCGTTCCTTGCCAACAGCATCATTGATTTTCTTGCATAGCATATTGCTTTCCTACATTTTCTTACTCATGTTTAATGGCAGCAGTCTTCTTCTACTCTGACGCAGTACTCGGGAGTGCACTTCGTCGCTTGAACGTTGAACAAGCCCCCTCGACTGCTACCAAGTGACTGTCATCCTGCCAGGAGAACACAACGCTCGGCGAGCATGTCTTCCAGGAGGGTAGAAAGCCTGGGGTTGGAGGCAGTAGGATGGTCGAGAATGATACAGCATTGGTGGAGCTTGGTCAGTTGTTTAAGCCCAATGATAACCACCACAACGACGCTGACACGCTTCGCTACTTCCCAGACTCTTGCCATTGTGGTTCTCGTTTGCACCCTGCTCGGTACCGCCCACGTCTCGTTCGTTGTAGCTCGCAAGCTGCGAAAGTTCCGGAAGAGAAGGAGAGATGAACAGTCCAAGATCCCTCCGACCGCTGTCGTAGACTTTTTGGCACAGCTACCGCAAGAGACCAGCAGACTGTTACCGCAGAGCATCCCTCTGTCTAAGAAACCGGCATCCTTTGGGGTATACCTGGGTAGCATTGCTAACCCACCATGGGAATTCCGAAACCCAAACCAAACAAGACTGCTCTCCGAGTGGGATCTGATCGTTCTGGATCCATACCAGCCTGGCGTTGTGGAGGCTGCTGCGGAGTCCAGCTCGACTCACGTCGTTGGTCGTCTGGACGTCTCGCAGTTCGATTGCACTCGCAACAGCACCAAACCGGCGGACGCTTTCACGTTGCTTTCTGAGATAGTTCGACGCTTGACGGAAGACTTCAAGCTCAAATCGGAGGCTTCGTCACCATTTTCAGGCGTGTTGTTGGCCAATTGGACTGTTCAGCTTCCGTCAGTCCGACTCAATCCATTACTCCAAAGCCTAAAGCGGCTGAACGTTGACGTATATCTCGAGCTCGCACCACCAGACTACATGTCGGAGGACGACAGTAACCTAATTCAGCTTGAACTGGTCAATGGTCTCGTTTGTCGCAACGCTACGATTAACGCCAACGGTACGGTGTGCGACTACTTCCAGATGACGGCGATGAGACGAGCACAACGTGCGCTGGCGAAGCATGCATGGCTGGGTGGGCTGTCTTTCATGATGCTGGAGGTACTGGAAGATGGCGTGGAGCTGACGCACGCCGTGCTGAAGCGAAGCTACAACTGGTCTCGGTACGATACTGATGGGCAAACCCCTAGATTGTCGAAGACATATGCTAACTCTTCTGCCCATCTGTCTGCAGGTACAACTCTGCTTTGGCTTGGATTGGCCCAAAAGCTGCACTGAGCGATGCCGAAATTGCCATTAAGAAGACGCATCCGAATGAGCCCCTCGGCGCTCTTATGTGGCTGAAGAAGACCGAGATCATGGCGGCGCAAGGGATCTGGAGGGCAAACGAACGAATCACACAGGGTGTTGATGGATCTGGAAACATGCTGCAGAGCTTGGACACTGTCGTGCCCGATCTGTCGAAGCGCTTGGAATCGAACGTCCCTGTCAATGATCCTACTCGAGTTCGCGAGCCTGCACAACTTAATGGCGACTTTGATTGGCCTCAAGGTCATACTACCCGACAGACAGACGTTCTGTCCTATTCTTCCACCGGAGAGAGCTTCACCGGAATGGGCTGCTTCCAGATCGGCCTTCAATGCACATCACTCGACTTCGATGGTCTCGTCGAAGGACAAAGACGGCTGCGCGACCTCAAGATGCTTCACCAGATCCCGGCTGCGGAAGTCAAAGAGATGGCAAGCTCGCTACGAAGCATGTACGACGCCTTGGCACCCAGAGACCGTCTGGTTCCTGCCATCAATGAACTGTTGGAACTCCTCGAAGACACCAGCGAGGACGAAGAAAAGCGGACCAAACTACGGGTGTGGATCGGGTTACAGTCTGGGTTCCACAATGGATCCGACAACCAGTTTTGGGGTCTGTTCGATGGAAACGACGTCGGCTCGTACATGGACATCTTCCTCTCCGCCAAAACCGCCGACCGGACTTCCACCTTGCTGCACACCTTCCTATCCAGCCGCGACTTCTCTCGACGAGCATGTTTTGAGGCTGAGTGTGCTCTCGCGCATGACACCTCCGCTTGGGACGACAAATGGAATCTCCCGAAAAGACTGGGGCAGGATATCGAGAAGCTCACTCCGGCAGAGAGCCTTCTGTTGCTACAACGCCTCAAGCGCGCTGGCAGCATTGTTAGGAAAACCATGGAAGCCAGAGTTGCAACATGCTGTAAAAGCCAGCTTCTCGATGTTCCATCGCTCGTTCAAGCGAGACACCTAAGCACCGAACAATATCTGCAAGGCAAGATATCTGCCAAAGAGCTTATTGAGGTCCGCCTGGAATGGCTTCGCGAGCAGGGCGCAAGAGCTGTGCCGTCAGCTGCCGCTGCGGTGAACATCTTCCATGAGCTCGATTCGCGGCTTCCAGGGATCCTCATGCGCAACGAACAGCACCATCTCGACAACATCGCAACAGTCCTCAAGAGCGTGGTACAAAAAGACTCCATCGATGCCACAATTGACATCTTCACACTGTCCGTCTTTTGTGCTTTCCGCAAGCTCGCTGTCGACGAGATATACCTCGAGATTCTCGACCGAAACCCGATGCCGAACTCACATCCTGATCAAGCTGCCTGCTTCGCCGAGATGTTCGCACTCGGCGCACAATGCGAAGCGTATCTGGACATGACTCCCGAGGCCGTGGGAAGGGTTCTGCAGACCAAGTACTGGACATACTACCATCAAAACCAGCCTCCAGGCCGAGACGACAAGTTCACCGAGCTGCCAACAGCTTATGCTTCGATGAATACTGACGAAGACCCGAATTTTACCGCTGAATCTCAAGGCTTGCCGTGGCACTATCGGCTCACCTTCCTGGGCATTTTCGCTGTCCCAGCATTGGTGGACATTCTTCTCCTCACGCTGGTCGGCCGAGGGCTCTACTTGAGCACCTTCATGGCGGAAGTCGAGAAGACCATAGCTACGGCAGGTCTCATGATCGGACTCCTGCTAGTTGGTGGCATTGGTACGTGGGTTGGTCACGGCGGGAGCTACTATTTGCACTGCATGACATTCCCGGCCATGAACTTGTTCGTCCTCACTCGCCTGATAGCTGGTCTCGCCATATCCCTCATCGTCGGGATCGGAGCACTCCTGGTCTTGGGTGGCATCAAAGGCTTCTACGCTGGCTTCATCTTCCTGTTCTACTTCTTCGCTCTCTCGACATACCTGACGATGCTGGCTACACTCGCAGTCTACCAATTCCCCGGTTTCAAGTTTCAGTCTGGGAGAACGTCCGTGGTCTTGTGCATCCCAATCTTGCTCATCTCGCCGATCGTAACTTCCTTCGCTGGCCACGACATCATCGTCTACCCCATCGTCCTCTCCGGATTCCTGGTCACTTTAATGTACGCAGCTCGCGGTGTGTTTGCGGAATGGCACTGCTGGTACAATCAGGTCCCGATTGTCAGCGATACAGAGCTTGTCCACTGGTTCGAGCGTTTCTCCACGGCTAGGAACAAGACCACCGAGCTCCCCGGGGTTGATCTGGCTGCCACACCACTACCGCGAACCGCGTTGATGGTCGAGATGCAGAAAGAGCGCCACCGCTTGCCTTGGCAGAAATCTACAGTTGACACATTCGTCAAGACGATCGCCGTGGGCCACGATAGTACATTGCTACTGATGGACTGGTACTGCAAGTACTCCCGCACCAAGATGCCATACCCGTATAGCCCGACCTGGAACTTACAAGTCAAGGCGGCCGTCGATACGCTCAAGGACATTCAGAAGGGTCTCAAACTACACAACGCCTTCATCCATTGGCGTGAGAGTGGTCCTGAAGTCTGGTGTGGTGTGCTCTACTTCGTGGTGGCGCTGATGGACAAATGGGTCGCACTTCTTTCCGGAGGTGCGTTGGTCGGTCTCTCAGCCGCAGACAGTTCTCGATACCGGCTCTCAGTCGGTTTTGGTCTCTCATACTACTTGATAGCCGCTGTGTGTCTTGACGCTGTCGCAACACCGCTCTGGCCAATCGCAAACAGGAAAACAACGACACGAATCGACTCTTTGGAACACCTCAACGAGGTCGCCGTCATCGACGTCAATGCGAGACGTAAGGTGTACTGGTCGAATTTTGCAAAGTTCTTCTTCTCTCACATCTGGGGCATTGCACTTATGACGGCCTTGCTTTGGACGTTCGAAGGAGATGAGAAGGCGACTATCATGTTCCTTGCCTATGTCGGTGCCTACACTGGCCTTTTATGGTATCAGTACAACAGAATCTTCACCGGAGCTCTAGCAATGGGAGACCTCATGGCAGGGGCTGTCGTAGGCCTAATGACAGGTTTGATTCTACGACGAGAAACTGTCCTGGAATTCAGCGGTGTCATTGGTTTAGCGGCTGCAACGTGGACTACAGCGCTGTTGTCGATAGGCACAGCAAGGATAAGGTTGCCTTACTTCCGCCGTAGGAAACACGGCTCTGTCGGTACGAAGAACGACCAGAAAAGGTTCTACTACTCTGGTTCGCTGTGGGCCAGTCCCGAACTCTCCCAGAGAACACTGTCATCGATCTTCGCCAAAGCCATGAAGGTGGCAGAAGAAGAGAGGCTCCACGTCACTCCAGCGGCGCCTCCTGGTATTGAGGCAACGCGCATCCTCTCCGCGCGCACGAGAGGCGCAAAGTCAGGCGCCACCCAAGCAGCATTCCCGCTCGGAACTCAAATGGTAGAGATTGCTTCCCGGATGTGGCATAACGGCGAGCTGAAGGTCGAGCTGGTCCCCGCGCGCGCTATCTTCGCTGAGGATCCTTTATTGACAACTATCTCCCAGGACTACGGAGGTGTCTTGCACGTCCTTGTCTTTGTTGGACCCGAACCGCACCACCCGCAGAAGCGGTTGACTGATGTCAGCACGACCAGCCAGATTGTTGCAGAGGCCATCATTCAGGCCGCGAGTCAAGCCAGGCTCGGCCTCTCGTACGATCAAAGCCTTCTATCTGAGCTGATGGTCACTCCGCAATCGAGCAGCAGTCTTTCTGTTCCATGGAGTCTGAAGCACCACATCGAGTGGTCTCCTGCGGAACGCGCCAGAACGATTCGCACTGGCGAGCGGGCTTTCCTTCGCTATCTCCTTCTCGGCGTGGACGCAGACCTCGAGTGGGACCAACTCCCGAAGCCCGTCAGACAGTTCTTGATCAGAAGATGCTGTGAAGAGCCATGCGGAATCAACGACGATCAGTCTCAATGGGTGCGTCTGCAATCCCGATCAATGTGCGCTTTGGAGTCGAAGAAATCTCTGCAGCTCACGGATACGGACATCGTCAAACAACACATTGCCCGTTGCAACGTCGGAGCCCACCTGGCCCTCCTCGCAAAAGACTTCGCACACGATCTGCAAGCAGAGCTCGGGACCAAAGGCCTGGCGGATATCTCCGACTACGAAAAACTTCCTGGTGCTTCTCAGTCTCGTGTGTTGGAGAAGTCACGCGAGAAGCTGTTTGCGAAGCTTGCGCGGCCCTTCCTGAGGACAGTACAAGGACTGCGATTCGCAGTTAAGTTCTTCGTCGTGGCGTCCGTCGCAGACCCAGACCTTCAAAGAGAACTTGACTACGCCCTTAACGAGCAGAACGTGGCTTTTCGGGCTGTATCCAAAGTCCTGCTCATCAGCTTCTGGCAGCTTTGCCGGACCCTCCAGGTAAGAACTGATGGGCAAAAGGGTTCCCCAAGACCGCACTAACCATGGTGGTGGCATGCGGTGCTCCGAGATCCTTTAAGCCTCCTTCTATCGTCGAGACGCTGCTGACCCTTTTACCCTTCACTTCTTTAGCGACTCATCGTCCCCTGGTTTCTCTTCTACCGTCGGCCGAAAGTGCAAGCGCTGTGCAGAGAGATGCAGGGTACTGCCGTTGTCATGGGCAAAAGCAGAGTCACCTTAGACGGCATCCTTGGGACATTTACAGGATTCTTGCGTGCCTCCCCCGGTGTGTCCATATTCAATGCACGACATTCGGGCCCGTTCCAGTTCCACTTCTACTCAGGCGGCCACAAGACACAGCCAGAGGACAACAGCAAGCTCATGTTCGTTGGTCATTACGGACAACAACTTCTTTTGCGCAAGAAAGAGGAGTACGCGAAAGAGGCCATCTCGAATGTCTTCGAGTATGAGTATCCCATGCCATCAGGAACACGTATCCCAATACAAAGACGCTGCGTTCGGGGTCCGAAAGAGGGAGAAGTCGTCCAGTATGACGACCGCGGCTACATTGCGTCCGGAAGCTACTTTGAGAAAGGAAATCTTGTTCGTTTCCAATTCTCCTACCGCAAGCATGCCAAGTTCGACGATGAGCTTCTCCGCGCGCACTTCGAGCTGGCTCATGTCAAGATCGCCGTGGCGTGGTGTTTCCCACCACTTGGCCACTTCGAGCGCCTCGACACCTGGCTTCCGTACACTAAAGTCACAGAGGCGACATTCGTAGAAGGGGACAAGGCTTACAACAGCCGCTGGACTTACGATCATCGCTCCCATCCGACCATCGACACCACACTCAACGGCGAACCTGTTGATACACCGGACATGATCTTGCACGACTGGTTTGGTGTCTTGAAAAAGCCCAAAGACTGCAGTTTCCGCAGAGAGGATCCTCTGCTGCTCTTCACCTCTCCTGGAAGCAGCATCATTTCCCGGGCTCTTCGGATGAACAGGGTACACTGGCCAGTGTCAACGTCCATGGCCAGGACACATCTCTGGCGCTCCTGGAAACAAGGAAAGGACATGGACGCAATCACGGTGAGATGGCTAGACGAGGACAGCTTGCGCTCTGAGAAGCTGCTGCGACCATACTGGAGGAACCGTGACATGGGACTTCTGGAGTCCGCTGGAGCCTACGTGGAGCGGAACGCCGATGTCTTCATGGCCAGAGCGGACATCGATCCTGACGTAAGCAGTTGGTGCTCTCTGGCATACAAGTACTCCGATCTGGTGAACTTCGGGCAGGGTGGCGACTCCAAGATCAACACTCGTCGCCAAGAGACCCAGATTCGAGACGCAGACGATGTCTTGCACGTACTCGCTCACGATACCGGCACTTGGCCGAACGAGGGCGGCGGAGTAAGCGCATGCAGACGGGATCTGGTCAACAACCTCGAGACCATCCGCTGGCATGTGGTTGCCGAGAACGCCAACGACTATGGCATACCCAAGTTCCAGATCGAAAAGAATGTACAATCGCTGTCGGTGCTGCCACTCTGGGGCATGGACTTCCTCACGCCGACACACGGCGTATTCCAGGACTATCGCGACTCCGCGGTCCAGCAACGCCTCCACAACGTCAGCAACGAGGACATTGAGACCAATTTCCTACCAATTCTGGAGAGCTTGGTAAAATGTGCACGAGCCATCAAGTTCGACCGCTCTCACGTCGAAGAGGCCTCGCAAGCCCTGCTTGATCTCAATTCCTACTTCGCTGCCGATCGTCACTGGGGCCGCGTCTGGATGAGCGACGTCGTCAAGCAGAGATGGCGTGAACTTTGGCTTGCCGAAGATGTCACCAACGCCAGGCCAATGTCCGAGTGGCTGGACGCGGAACGGCCAACTCTCCTGCACATGGACACTGCACTGGACATGTGGCATCGCTACCTGTTTGTCATGAGCTTGCCAGTACCTGAACGCATTCCAGACGTCTTTCAGGCCTCCCATCACTTCGCGGGTGCATCTTACGGTGTGCTCTGCAAACTCCGCCGCAATTGCTCACTCCACGTTTGGGATCACTGCATCAGCTGGCGAGAGGTCACAGTCTTCCTCTCATCCGCCATGTCGTTTGACTCACCTTTCGTCTGCTCCTCGCTCATGCAGCTCTCTCAGATGACATCTGTTCTCGTCTTGCATTACGCGGATGTCGTGCTGCCTTGCGCTGACTTCTTTAATCCCGGCTGGGAAGTGGAACACGGCACTCAAGAAGGCGCCTTGCAACACCGCCGAGCTTTCGCGCGCAAGATCGACCCAGTCGTGAATGGAATCACGGACCCTGGGAGGTACAAGCCAATTGAGAAGATCAAGTCGACCATCCCTACCGTCACCATGTTATCGCACGTGCGCTTCGTCAAAGATATCAAGAGCGCTATCCTGGCAGCCGACATCATCACCCACCAGTGGGGATTTCCGGACTACCAGCTTGATATCTACGGTGATATGGAGAAGGCGCCGGCGTACTCCGTGGAATGCAAAGAGATCCTTGCTTCCAAAGGTCTTCGAGACCATGTGATTTTGCGCGGCCTGGGCAGTCCAGCCAAGGTGCTGGAGGAGTCATGGCTCTTCCTCAACTCGTCCATCTCGGAAGGTCTCCCACTTGCCATGGGTGAGGCCGCTCTGACCGGTGTTCCGGTTGTGTGCACTGATGTTGGCGCCTCTTTCCGAGTCGTCACGGACTCGAAGACTTGGACGAAGTTCAGCGAATGTATCGCCCCGAACGACGCCCTGTCTCTAGCCAAGGCACAGATCGAGGTGCTTGCGCTGCTGGGTGACTGGGCCAAGTACGCTGAAGACGAGCCAGGTTTCGAGCCGCCCAAGCTCTCGCTGCACCCCACCCAAGAGGAAGTCAAAGCAATCACTAAGAGAATGTACGACAAGACCGAACAGCGGCGGAAACTTGGCATGATCGGCCGCGCCAACGTCCTCAGCAGTTTCTCTGAGGAGCGTTACCTTCGCGAACACGAACAGCTGCTCTGGATCGGCAAACAGCAGAGTCCGCGATACTTGTCGCGCACGCGGCAGATGGCTCTTCAGCCGCCCGAGCTGACTGCAGCACAGATGGCTGCAAACATCTCAAGGCCTATGACACCCATGGAGTCTCCCATGAGTACACCACTGCTTCGATATTTCAAGTTCGAGAGCCCGAGCCCGAGGTATTCTGCGGCGGCCAGCACGGCGAGCACGAGTTGGTCCGGGAGTTGATCCTGGAGTTGAGCGGAGATATCATGAATGATGAACGTGTACACATAACAAAAAGGTCGAGGCGTTTTATTGTTTGTCCGTTAGCGGTATCTGTATTCGAACCTAAGTCATGGGACCCCATGAGGTCGAACAAATGATCTACCTTTACCAAGAACTCCTATCAGACTTCCAATGCACTCACCAACAGTTCGAAATCGCGAAGAAGTGGCGAGTGACTCCGTTCCAGTCCCACAATGTCATAACTGTCGACGAAATTTTTACAGGAGGTCGCTTCACAGGCTGGTGCGAAAGAAATGGGAACGCCTTGCTGCAGATCCGTGTTACACCGACTTCCTCCATTCATCCAACCTCCAAGAATGGTGGCGTGATTTACAAGCGACTCACCCGCACAGCTTGAATGCAGCTGAGATGAGTAAGCGCGAGGTGTAAGTGCACCAACGCGTGTTCGAAACTTGGTTGTATACCCAACGACTCCCGCTTCCTTCCGTCTCCATCTACCTACATGAGTCCGCAATACCCGCTATACGCTGTCCTTCGGTAGCTCTCAATATGGCGAACGGCCACGCGAACCCCAAGCGCTCTGTGAGCCTAGACGAGGAGCACGACGACGACGGGCACGACGACGACGGGCACGATCAAGGCGGGAGACAACGATCACGTGCTGCTTGTGCTCCATGTAGACAGCGCAAACGCAAATGGTACGTAACAATCACTTCCCTTCGCAGTCTCGGACATGCAGAGTGTCAGTCTGCAGCCGTGCATGCAATGCCCTACACCTCAGCTGACTTGCTTCTAGCGACGGCAAAGTGCCATGTGCGACCTGTGTCCGTTACGAATATCAATGCGAGTATATCTCATCTAAGCGAGGGTCCATACACCAAAATGGAGATGTTGCTCAAGAGCCACCGCCTACAGCACCCGTTGGCGACACCCAGCCGAACGTATTACAGCTCCAAGCACATCCACTCACGGCTCCTGGTGCACGATTCCATCACCGTGGCATTCTTGACCCTAGCAAAACGCGTTTCGTGAGAGCCAACTCAGCGATTGCATTCCCACGCATCTTGGGTATGGACCTGGAATCCGAGAATATCCCACGCCTGCATAGTTTCGCCTGGTACTTAGGTATTCGCCGTGAGCATCCTGACCCTTTGACCGAAATCACTTCAATACTCACCTGGGCGGACATGCAACACCTGGCCAAAGCCTACTTCACAACGGTCAAGCCGGAGATAGGTCTCCTCGACGAGTCCGACTTCATAGAGCAAGCATCAGCTCGCCTTGCAGCACCACATGGTGACAACGAGATCGACGCCGTTATCCTTGGCACAGCGGCACTTGGCTCGTTCTTCTCCCCAAATCCTCATCACAGCGAAGAGGACTTCGTGGTCCATGCGAAGAAAGTGCTGGACAAGAGAAGCATGGTCCGCCCGCCAACTTCGAATAGTGTCTTTGGCTGGATTTTACGTACGCTATATTTACGGCTGATGTCCCGGCCTCATTCCGCTTGGGTCGCCAGCTCGGTTGCCATGCATCAGGTGGAAGCCTGTGGTCTTCACAAAGAAATGCAGACAATAGCTGTTGTCGATCCTGCTGCTCCGACTGGAGATCACAAGCTGGCCAAGATCAGACGGCGACTATTCTAGATGGCCAGGGCTCTAAAAGTTATCTTCTCGTTTGAGTACGGCCGCTCGCGAGTCAACTTCGACGTTGTAACAACGAAGCGGTTCGCAGCTGACAACAATGGCTTCTCGCATCAGCTGGTGGAGCTTGCTGATCTACTGCCGAACGATTACGTGGACAGAGAAAGAGAACCAGACCCGCCAGCAGCGCTTAGCGCGGCTCTCACCAAGATCGAGGAACTTCAATCAATGTCTTCGTTCATCACCATGCTGAAGGCTGACCTGGCTTTCGCCATATATCGTCGCCTGTGGCTGATGAGCTTGACGGACGCTAAAGATCGTGCAGATTCGGTCCTCACATTGGGAAGGGCAGCTCTGGCAGCATCAGGAACTATGCTAGAAGCCCGAATCCCGTGGTGGAACGTTCTCACAACACCGTTCCAATTTCTGTGCACCGTCTTGGCCATGGACACACCGAAAAGCCTATCCATGTTCCGACGTACAAGTATGGTATCCTTTTTTGGTGGAGGCTAGGGTTACCACACAAATGTAACCCTAGTTTGATCATACTTGCTTGCGCAAAAAAGTATGGTGTCTGTGCCTTCAATTGACCCACGATTGTACCTACGGCATTTATTGCCATGCGGAACACGACGTGTTTCCATGGTCGGGCCCCAGAGCCATCTGTGCGCTATCTGTGCGCTGTCCGTGTACCGTCCGTGCGGTAATTGTTTCTCGCTTGGAACACATTATGTTTCGGCGATGCGCCCCTCGAGATCTTCGGGCAGATTTCTGATCGCTGCTCCCTTGGCTTTAGAATTTACCACCAACGTCGTTCATGGATCGAACCTCCGACATCGCCAGCCAACGAAGAGCTCGAACCGCTCCATTTGCATCTGAATTCACCAGAACTCGTGATTATATGTCGAATTTGCAAACATGCTCTGGCGCCAAAGTCTGTCTCTCAGCATCCGGGGAAGCACGACGTCCCCCGGTGGAAGCGAGCTCATCTGTTGCGCTTGATCCGTCAGTTTGATTTGGCGGATCCGAATGTAGTCCGGACGAGGAACGACCAATGCTTGCCGCACCCTCATCTAGATATTCGTTCTGGATTTTGTTGTAAGATCTCCAACGAGCGGACAACCAGTCGCGAACTTTTCCAACGGCACAAGAAAGGCGAACATAGCATCGCAGGGTTCCAGACCGTGGATCAACAGGAGCAGGTGTTTTTCCAGTCCTGGACAAAGAATGGATCTTCTAGGTTTTGGATCATCTAGCTCCCAAGTGCCGTGTCCAGGGTGAACGACGCATCACTACCACGTCGTGTCCTTCTCGAGCGCATACATAGTCAAGAGGAGGCCCATGTTCGTAAGCGACGAGCTGAAATGGTCATAGATGTGGGTGGCACTGACATGACCTTGATAAGCAACTGGATGGACCGGACTGGATGGAAAGAGTTGTTCGATGGTGAGAATCGTGCGCTCCTGGCGGCGATGACCAAGCTTCCCAACACCTACAACCCTCGAGGCTTGTGCTTAGGTCATTGCGACGGCCGAGAGGTTCGCAGTCCTGCGACGGATGAGGTAAGACTATCTCAACTGCTGTTCGCCTTAGATGCGGCATTCGAGCGATGCAAAGATACAGCTAAACACACGAGCGTGTTCGTTCGGTGTTGGCTTCGTAGCTTCTACCCTAACCGGCCTTACAAAGCGCCTTTTATACTGACTGGCCGTCCGTCATCTGAGAGAAAGTATCTAGGGCTCCTGAAAAGATGTGTCTGTTTCTGCGTGCGCTTCTGGCGATCGAAAGAGCTTTCAGGAGAAAAACATCTACTGAGATCGCTCAACCGTCGGCAGTGCCAAGCACTGGAGCAGGTGTGGTATTACGAGAGTCGACGGCCTAAAGATTCCGAGGATGAGAATGACCGTCATGCCCAGGAGTCGTTGGACACCTGCCTCGATGGTGAAGGAGTCTCTCACCAGCGAACATCGTCAAGGAGTCGACCGCAACGCCTGCATTCGCAGAGCCTTGCAATCAGGCCGATCAGTGATGATGACGACGCCGACGAGTCCGACAATAGCACTGTTGATTCCGATCTACCAGACGAGTACTGTTCTGATGCAGATGACGCATTTCAATCCGGTAGTGAGCCCTGCGAGGACGACCATCTACCACAGAAAACTACAACACCAACGGATATAGCAAAAGGCTTGGACGCGACACTCACCGAGCCGATCCTTGGCTTTGTCCATTTTCTAGCTACGGAGGAATATGATGAAGGAAAGCCGAGCTCGACACTTCTTGTGTACTTCACTTACGTGCTAGGTATATCACCCGACGGAACCACATTTGCGCGGCCGCTTAACTATACCCCTCAACTCTCTGGCCTGATTTATTGCATGCGCCTCATTCTCCTAGAGTCTACCCTTCCTCGCTTCGCCCATCCGACCCTTAGATGGCCTGCTCGACCTACCGGCGGCCAGCTCGACAAATTCAAGCAGATGCGAATAGAGAAAATGTGCCTAGGGTCGCCTGCTCCCTTAGACGAGTTGTTCAGTCTACGTGCGTACGGGCGGTCTCTTTCACTTTCCGAAGGGCCGTCGTTCCGAGTGAACTAGAGTGAAGATGGCCAGGTCATTTCATAGGAGAATCAATCGATGACGATGACCGAATTCCGGAGTATAGGCCGTTTCGTACTAGAGCGGGCGCGGTGGTGTTGCGACCGTTTAATGTACGGCTAGAATCCGCCCTGTTACTGGTCGGAGGTCAAAGATACCCTCTCTAACATCCAAGCTGGCTATTCGTTTGTGTCGAATCCGGCCAATGGTCTTTCCGATGATTACCTCGAGCTTTTAAGGATTGCTTGCCTAGCGACCAACGATAGCCTAATGACCGACAACGGCTGGAACCACGCTGCGGTCCGGCAGTATGTCAGTCTCTACCGCGAACTTCAGAGACTGAACATGCTTCTCATCTATCTCCACGGCGGGTCAACACCGCGCGGAACTAATCTGTTAGCTGTCACGCATCGCAATACCCCGGATGCTCGTCGAGGCGTATGCATCTACGCAAATACGATCGCCGTCATTAGTCAAGTCAACAAGGCTCGGCGTACCACTAATAAGGAGTTCTATATATTGAGATTCCTCGATAAGGACACTTCGCGGATCATGTACCAAGAGCTTACTTACATCCGCCCGTTTTGCTGTATGCTTGAACGCACATGCCTTGGATCCGACATTAATAGCCCTCTATTGTTCCCTTCCGTTGTTAATCCAGCTGAGCCATGCAAGACCGCGGAGCTTACGAAAGTGCTTTAACAGTACACTCAAAAGGCTCTCGGCTTTCCGATCGGCTGTCGTCTGTTCCGGCAGATCACTATTGCCATCACCGAGAAGCACGTCAAGTCCATTAGCAGACCTTTTGACCAGTATAACGACAAGTCTAGCGAGGCTTCACTAGGCGTAGGGTTTGCGTGGCAAAGTAGACATCGACCCTACGAGAGAGGAGCTCGATATAGAATTGACGGCGCCTTCCCAGACCGACTTCAACCTTCACTTCTCAACATTTACCGAGAGGTATCGCGAATGTGGCAGCAATTTTTGAGGCTTAACGATCCGTCACCAGCAGTCGATGCCGCCACTTCGGCAGCAAGTAAGAACGGCCAGCCCTCGAGGACTCACGTCGCTATAAATGGATTTGTCGCATCCCTTAATGATGCGAGCTCTCGCGCACAGAACTCGAAAAGACGGGCAACATCTGCTTTAGCGGACGAACTAGCTCCGAAGCGGCCACAATCTTCCATGCCAGGTGAATTCAGTAGGGAAGACGACGCCGGAAATGACGCAAGTTCACATGCTGACAACGACCGAACGGTAGCAGGACAGGATAGTCATGGCGCATTAGAAACGGACCGGCC
>JAWDJX010000124.1:0-32854 GCA_033117895.1 Extremus antarcticus | reverse complement strand
CTACTAGTAACTACTCTTAGCTTAGCCTTCTCTCCTTCCTTTTCTCTAGTAATAGGGGGTCTACTATTATACCTATATATACTAGTATACTTACTTCTCTACTACTCTTAGTCTTCGCCTATTATATAGGCTTCTCCTCCTCTTCTTTCGTAAACGTCTTACTAGCGTACCCTAAATAGAACTTATAAAGTATTAATTAGTCGTAGAACTTATAGTTACTATAATACCTATAAGCGAAGCTTACGAGAGTACGGTATTCCTTTAGATACGTTAGTAGAGAATATTAAGTACTTATTATATAGAGATAACTTACTTCGAACGGCCCTATACCCTCGATATACCTCGAGTACTCTACTATAGTACTATCCCTCTTCCTCTTAATCTTACTACTAAGTAATAGTTAGTATATATATAATAGCGAGTAACTAAAAGTATCTTTTAGTATTATATATACTAGCTTTAGATTAATAGTATATTAATTCTACTAGGTCGGACGCTATAGAACTTAATATCGTCCTTTTAGTTATAGATCTTAATCTTAATCCCTTCCTTCGAGTTTATAACTATAAGCTATTTAGGGGAGAGGTTAAAACCGGCTTTAGTAAGCTATATAATATTAGAATAAACTCTCGTTCTCCTAAGATAAAGGTATAGTAGCTAGAACTTATAGTATCTCTAGTTATATCCTAGCTATAGACGCTATTCTCGTCGTACCCCTATAGGTAGTTCTATTTAATAGGTATAATAAGGTTAGTAGTAGTAGATATAAGTAAGGAGCCTTTATATAGGAGATTGTATTAATACTAAGCCGAAGAAAGTATATAAAATAGTAGATATATTATAGAAGGAATTTTAGAGTTAAGGAGGAAATTAAGAAAGGGAGAGTAGATAGGTAACTAATAAGTAAATACGAAGCTAAATATATAATAATATACGCGGCTTTTAGCTATATAAAGTATAGTAAAGGCTATTATAAAGCCCTCTCTAAGCCTATAACGCTAATACTATAAAATCGCTACTTATACGAATTTATATATAACCGATTATATAAAGCTAGCGCTACTATACTAAACGCGAAATAGTATATAATATATAGCGAAACCGAGCTCGTAGGTATTATATAGGGCGGTTCTAACCTCGCGGTAGCTATACTTTATCTCTAGAGAGGCCTATTATATAGGCGGAAATCTTAGTATTAGGTAAAGATTAGATAAAAAAAATAGCTTAGCTAGAGAATATACTATATAATATTCTACCTACGATATATATAGAGTAGTACTATAATATTAAGAAAGTAACTAAATAACTATTATATAGTACTATCGTACTAGAAACTAGACCGAGATATATTATTAATATAGGTAAGTTACTAGGAGTAGAATAGGAGGAGAGTAAGAAGGGAGAAGATCTCGAAACTAACTAGTATAATATAACTCTAGTATCTACGCCTCTAGATATTATAAGGAGCTCTAGCTCCTATATAATCGCTTAAGATTAGATTATCTACTACTTAATATATTATCTCTACTAATAGCTACTCTTAATTCTCTAAGTTCTCCGAGTTCTCCGTATTCTACCCTATCTCTAGTAGTACTATACTACGTTGCTTATAACGCTCTAGACGCTCTTTCTCTTTCCTCTCTCTATATAATACTTCCTCTATTTACTTCTCGATCTTCGCTTAGTTCTCGTTACTATATAAGTAGGTAGCGCTATCGCTATTCTAGACGTAATTACTATAAATACTATTATAAAAGTCTCCGTATATTATATAGTACTATATATATATTAGCGGAGATTATTAAGTAGATATTATATAGAGATAACGTACGTAGAAGGGCCCTAATTTAAAGTAGGTACTTAGCCTTCTACCTAGGTACTTATATATATACTTCTTATAATTATTATACCTAAGTAGTAATTTTGTACTACTATACGTACGTTAGTAAGTAGCTAAAAGTATATTTTAGTATTATATATATAATATCCCGATTAATATTATATTAATATATATAGGGCGGTTAGTAATAGCGAAAGTCCTATTTTCGTCGATATTATTAAGCTAAATTCTAGCCTCTTTATAACTAGCTTTCTCTTTAGCCTTCTTAAGGAACTTAAGCTAATCGCGACTAAGTATAAAACTAAGCTTTATAAGCTATATAATATTAGAAGAAACTTATCTTCTCCTTACTAAAAGGCCGCCTTACCCTCTTCTTCCTAACGTTAATACGCCCTAGAGTTCGTTTCTCTAAATCTAGTATAAAGATATACTTCTTAAGATTAATTTTAGCTAGTATAATAATAGTAGATATAAGAATAAAGCTTTTATATAGGAGATCTAAAAAATAATAGATAGAAGAGAGGATATAATATAGTAGATAAGCTATAGTATAAAGTTTAGTATTAAAGGAGAAAGGTAAGGAAGAAGTAGATAGGCGTAGTATAAGTAAGAGAGGGTAAATACTATATATAACCTACTTACGAGTATATACCTACGTTGTATAGTAATATTAAATAGTACTCGTAGTAAACGTAAGTAGTAATAGAGCCTATATAAATAGTAGCTACTATTACTATATACGGTATATATAGACGAACTTTACGACGAATCCTATAATTAGATATTATTATTTCGATAGAACTACTATTATACGGCACTAATACACTTAAAGGGTATAAAAAAAAGACACATATAGCGCTAGTTGACGCCGGTAGAAACCACTATGTAGGGAGAGCCAAATTTGAATTCTGTCCTTTTATGTCGCTACAGCCCACTATATGGAGAGAGCTGCGACGCCACGGGATCCGCGCTACTACAGGCATATCGCCGAGCTTTTGCCGTGGCAGCAGAGAACACACCAGGTAACTTCATCACACGCTCCATCCTCATGAATGGTGCAAACGTGAAGCTGGACACATGACCAGCTTGGGGTGCTGTAGAGGATATATTATGATAATATAGTATGATAGACCGCAGTCGATCAAGAGGTGAGGTCAAAGTGGCGGCTATGCTTAGATGTGTGTATAACCCGACATGAGCACGAGCAGTGGAAGGTGGACAGGGAGTGGCGATGCTCCAACACGGCCAGGGAGAGAGGAGGGATGTGCTATGGGTCCTTCTGTGTCAGGGATAATGCTCATACCCCATGAGCCCTCCTAGCCATCATCCACCCATCACCGATGATCGTCAGCCAGACCACTCCTCCCTCACCACCCTCACCGCAACGCCACCTCCGCAAACTTCGGCAGCACAAACGCCGCCTCGTGCACCTCCTTCGAATAATACTTGAACACCTTATCCTCCTCCTCCTTCGTCCACGTCCTGGCCGGCTTCTTCAGATCCCTGCCTGCGTCCTTCCCACACACCATAAACCCCATCGCCCCACTCGGGTACGTCGGGATGCTCGTCCACGCGTACTCCGCAACCGGGAAGATGGACTGGCACGCTTTGCGCAGGGGAAGGATCCAGTCCATGTGCAGCCACGGGTTCTCGCCTTGGGTTGTGATGATCCCGCCGGCTTTGAGGGAGGCGTTGAGGAGCTCGAAGTAGGAGGCTTGGAAGAGGGATTCGGCTGGGCCGTCTGGGTCGGAAGAGTCGGTGATGATGACGTCGTATTCATCCGTGTGCTGCTTTAGGTACTCAAACCCATCTCCGACGATAACCTTGCACCGCTTATCCTCGAACCCCACGCTCATCCCTGGCAAGTACTCTTTGGACAGCCGTATAACCGCCTCATCAATATCCACCAACGTCGCCTCCTCCACACAGTCATGCTTCACAATCTCCCGCAACACTCCTCCGTCCCCGCCCCCGATCACTAGCACGCGCTTCGGCTCGGGGTGAGCGAACATGGCGAGGTGCGTGATCATCTCTTGGTAGGAGAACTCATCGCGCTCGGTGCACTGGATGACGTTGTCGAGGACGAGCACGCGGCCGTAGTGGGTTGAGTCGAAGATGAGGACGTCTTGGTATTTCGATTTCTCGTGGTGGAGGATCTTGTCGACCTTGAGCGTCATGGCTTGCCCGGGCCACATATGGGAGATTTCGCGGAACCAGCCATCGACTATGGTTGGGTGGGTGAGGGTGGACATTGTGGTGGTTGGTGAGTTGTTGTTGTGGTGGTTTGGATGTTGTGGTTTGCAAGGTTGTAGAGAAAGAGAAGGTGTTGTGTTTTGTTAAGTGAACTTCAAGAATTCACCAAGCTGAGAGAAAATCTTTCTGGACCAGCATGTGAAAGCCCCGCGATCTGTGGCGTCACACCTTGGCAGGCACCATTGAATTGCACCCCACTTGGTCGTTGTACCAATGAACCTTCGAGACCTTCTATGGAGATAATGAACTTACCAGGTAACCATCAAATCCTCCCTCCGATGACGGTGTCGACATTCGGTCACCCAGACTTGGGACACGGTCCCGGAGATCCTAGTTCACCGAGGCCGACGCGAGCTGTCGTGCATATATATCTAAACGACGTTTCGCCTGAATGGATCTTGCATATAACAACATTCGGCTTCAGCAAGGCGCAGTAAGAACGTACACTTGAACATCCATACTCCAGTAGTTTTAAGTCTTCCAATACCATGCACTCCGGTACCATGGATTTCCAAGAATCCTCCCCCTCCACGGCCAAAACTTCCAAATGGTTCTACGACGGCCCTCCCGTTATCAGACCGGATGCTCGGGAAGTGCTGGAGAAGTGTAGCAAGATTCCTTCTGAGGAGGTTGATACTCATGTGGCTGCGGTTGTACGTTTGCTATACCATCACGAATACATATCCAGGCCACTGATATCTTGCCCAGCGCGAAAAAGCCTGGTCTATACACCCCTACCCCTGCATCGGTGGCTGGCGCTTCCTCGAGTTCTCCAACAGCGAGAACACCGCCTATCCGGAGGTTCTGAAGCGTATGCGGACGGGCGAGCAAGTGTATCTGGACCTTGGATGTGCCTTTGCACAAGATGTTCGGAGGCTGGTTGCCGATGGTGTCGACAGTCGGCAGATCTACGGCTCCGATCTGCGGCTCGAGTTCATCGACTTGGGTTATGAGCTGTTCAGGGATAGGGAGACGTTGAGGACTCGGTTTATTGATGCGGACATCTTCAACGCCGAGAGTGATTTGAAGGATCTCGTCGGGAAAGTCGATATTATTGGTGCGAGTTCTTTCTTCCACCTCTTCAGCTGGGACGAGCAGATCAAGATCGCGCGGCAAGTGCTCAGACTGCTGAAGCCCATCCCGGGCAGTCTGCTGATCGGGCGTCAAATCGGGCATCGAGAGGCGAACGAGGAACCGAGGGGTGAAGGGGCGGGTTCGAGGTTCCGGCATAGTCTGGAGAGCTGGCGGAGGTTCTGGAAGGAGGCTGGTGATGAGGCTGGGGTTGAGATGCAAGTTGATGGGAAGGAGACGGCCATTACGGAGAGGATGCCCATGCCGTTGCCGGAGGCGTTTATTGTGCTTGAGTTTGCTGTGCGGAGAGTTTAGGGGGTGAGGTGGTTGCTGCGAGATAGCGTGTGTAGTGTGGGAGAACTCGGCTTTGACAGCAGTAGGATAGACACTGGGTGGACCTTTCATAGGTAGTCCTTCTTCCGGCTCGTCCGCGTGTACTGGTTCAGGTTCCACTCGACGTCGCCGTCCTTGTTCTCCGCTGTGCCCTGTCGGATCTCAAACAGGCGCATCGTCATCCTTGGCCCAACTTCCGCCAGCTCGACGCTCTGGTAGCCAGTCTTGACGAAAACGTGATGCCGAACTTCGATCGCATCTTCGATACTCTTGAACGTGACAATTCGACTTCCGAGCTTGGTGCCACCTTCTCGTGGAGGGAAGAGATGCTGCAGGATCTTCACAACACGACGGCCAAGAGGCGTGGTGAAACCTTCAAAGACTAGGTGAGGATAGGACTCCGAGACAGTTCCTCTGGATGCGTTCGGGATGTCATGTCGGAGAACCACGTTGTGCAAGGAGAAACTTGCTGTCGGTCCATGCGGGAAGTGCGAGACTGTAAGTGCGGTGGGTGTACCTCGGTGCTCGTGCAGCAATATAAGGTCGGTCAAGCCAGATGATTTCGCACTCCCGACCAAGTTTGGCAGGATCAGATTGCCTCGATTGAGTCTGATGGCGGTGGGTAGCAGTAGTCTGATCTCCTTTGCGAAACTGCCTAGTCTTGAACTCGGGTCTCTGGATGTTGTGACTAGCACTCTCGGGTCCACGACTCCGGACAGATAGCTATATTCATCGTCGAGATCCAGTTCTTCCTCGGTCGTCCGGTCGGCTCGGCTCTCGTCGTAGGCGTAATCCTTCCGCAGCTGTTTGTCGTTGGCGATGCTGGGGTCCAGAGGTTTGCCAGTGGCGAGGGAGTGCTTCAGTTTTGCTCTCTTTTCGGCGATCTCAGCGTCGCGAAGAGTGAGTGCGCGGCGGTACAAGTAGTCCCGCCGTTGTCTGGCTTGTCGGCGGATCATCTTCACTTGATATGTGTAAGTTGAAGTCGAAGTTTGCGACATGTGAAGATCGGAAAAGATCCAACGCCAAGCCCGAAGTTGAGCCGGCGGCGATCTCTTGCACCTCCGACCTCAAGTTTTGCGACTTCTTCTCTTGCGAAACACATCACAAGCCGACTGGCTCTAACAAACTCACAGCTGGCTGGACGGATCGCTGTTCTCTGAAGTGGCAAACTTCGTACTCGAGTGGCGCACGCCACGCAATACAGCAGCCGAGCTTGAGTCAAGCTGCGGTGACAAGCAAACGAGCACGAAACACACACACCCAACTGCTCTCACGTGCTTCACAACATGGAGGGCGCCTTCACGAACGTGGGCAACCACCTGGTCGGCGACTCTGCATCCGCGATCAACAACGAGGGCGACGACCTCAGCACCCTTGACGCGGGCGAGAGTGCGCTGGACAGTGAATATGGCCGCGGGAACCTGAACGGCGGACCACGGAGGAGGCGAGTGGGGGATGATGACGAGACAGAACCATACGACGACGATGACCTGGAGAGCGTGGCTTCGCAGGCGGTCAATGGAGGGACGGCGGGCAAGGCTGAGAATGCAGGACAAGAAGAGCCGGTGGAACTGCCAGCACATGCCTGCTCATACTGCGGCATCCACAATGAAGGCACCGTGGTGAAGTGTCTGGCATGTTCGAAGTGGTTTTGCTCAGCGAGAGGCAACACCAGCTCAAGCCACATCGTCAACCATCTAGTAAGAGCACGGCACAAGGAGGTCCAGCTACATCCAGCTTCACCGCTCGGCGACACTACGCTGGAATGCTACAATTGCGGCACCAAGAATGTCTTCCTGCTCGGCTTCATCCCCGCCAAGTCAGATACTGTGGTCGTGTTACTATGCAGACAGCCTTGTGCGAGCATGGGCGGAAGTGGCAAGGACATGAACTGGGACACCTCAAAGTGGGAGCCGTTGATAGCAGATCGCTCATTCCTGCCATGGCTCGTCAGCACTCCTACCGACCAGGAGCAGATGCGTGCTCGTCACCTCAGCCCACAGGTCATGGCTAAGCTGGAGGAGATGTGGAAGGACAACAGCAGTGCCACCATTCAGGATCTCGAGAAAGCTGCGAACGCAGGAATGCTAGAGGACGAGCCGAACCCTGTCCTCCTCCGCTACGACGATGCCTACCAATATCAGAACGTCTTTGGCCCACTGGTCAAAATCGAAGCGGACTACGATCGCAAGCTCAAGGAATCGCAACAACAGGATAATCTCATCGTTCGTTGGGACTTTGGCTTGAACAACAAGCATCTCGCTTCCTTCACTCTACCCAAGCTTGAGCTCGGTGACGTCAAGCTTGCTGTTGGGGATGAGATGCGCCTACGCTACTCGGGCGAGCTGCGACCACACTGGGAAGGCGTCGGCTATGTCATCAAGATCCCGAACAACCAAAGCGACGAGGTCACACTCGAACTGCGCGGCCGCGGAAGCAGCGGAGAAGGCGGAAAGAGTGGCGGCAGCGTCCCAACCGAGTGCACACACAACTTCACGGCAGACTACGTCTGGAAGGCTACCAGCTTCGATCGCATGCAGTTCGCCATGAAGACATTTGCTCTGGACGAGATGTCGGTTTCTGGATACATCTTCCATCGCCTACTGGGTCACGAAGTTGCTGCTGCTCCTATGAAGACACCGCTCCCTCGGAAGTTCTCAGTTCCTGGCCTACCGGAACTGAACGGCTCGCAGATCAATGCTGTGAAGTCTGTTCTTCAGAAGCCGCTCTCACTTATCCAGGGTCCACCGGGTACTGGCAAGACTGTCACTTCAGCTACGATCATCTATCACCTTGCCAAGATGAACCAGGGTCAGGTGCTTGTTTGTGCGCCCTCGAACGTTGCCGTGGATCAACTCTGCGAGCGCATTCACCTGACCAAGCTCAAGGTTGTGCGTGTGACTGCCAAGTCTCGAGAGGATGTTGAGAGCTCAGTAGGCTTCCTCAGCCTTCATCGTCAAGTCGGCATGAACGACACCAACCCGGAGCTAGCGAAGCTTATGCAGCTCAAGTCAGAGTTGGGCGAGCTGTCAAGCCAGGATGAGAAGAAGTTCAAGACGCTCACACGCGCAGCCGAGCGGGAGATCCTGACCAACGCAGACGTCATCTGCACGACTTGCGTTGGTGCCGGAGATCCGAGACTCGCGAAGCTGAAGTTCAGGACCGTACTCATCGACGAGAGCACGCAATCTGCAGAGCCCGAGTGCCTGATCCCGCTCGTACTGGGCTGCAAGCAAGTTGTCCTTGTCGGAGATCATCAACAGCTTGGTCCGGTCGTCATGTCAAAGACCGCTGCCAAGGCTGGCCTCAACCAGTCTCTGTTCGAGCGTCTTGTCATCTTGGGCGTGGTACCCGTACGTCTGCAGGTACAATACCGCATGCATCCCGCCCTCTCCGAATTCCCATCCAACATGTTCTACGAAGGCTCTCTACAGAACGGTGTCACGATGCAGCAGCGTATCCGCCGTGAAGTCGACTTTCCATGGCCAGCAGGCGGTGGCGGACCAGGTGGCGAGCGTCCGATGATGTTCTGGTCGAATCTCGGCAACGAAGAGATCAGCGCCAGCGGCACATCATACCTCAACCGCACCGAAGCTGGCAACGTGGAGAAGATCGTCACGCGCTTCTTCAAGGCGGGTGTGCAGCCCGGCGAGATTGGTATCATCACTCCGTACGAAGGCCAGCGCAGCTACGTCGTGCAGAATATGGCGAACTCGGGCAGTTTCAAGAAGGATCTTTATCGTGAGATTGAGGTCGCGAGTGTGGATGCTTTCCAAGGTCGGGAGAAGGACTTCATCGTTCTTTCGTGTGTGCGTTCGAACGAGCACCAAGGCATCGGTTTCTTATCAGACCCACGCCGTCTCAACGTGGCGCTCACCCGTGCTCGCTACGGCCTGGTCATCCTCGGCAACCCCAAGGTCCTGGCGAAGCATCCGCTTTGGCACTTCCTCCTTCTGCATTTCAAGGAGCGCAACTGCCTAGTCGAAGGGCCATTGTCCAACCTCCAAACAAGCCTCCTGCAGTTCGGTCGCCCTAAGGTGGCGTACCGCGGTCCGCAGCGCTTCCAAATGGGCCTGAGCCATGCTGGCGGCAGCCAAATGGGTATGAGCCACGCCGCCGGCAGCCAAATGGCCACTGGCGCGCCACGACCCATGAACGGCACCAGCCGCCACGGCGAAGGCCAGAGCGTTGCTGGCTACATCCCTGACGACGTCAGCTCCATCCACTCGTCCGCTCTCGGCGGGTCCAACACTGGCGGCGCCCCGCTCCCCCAAACCCAGCAACAGCAAGCCTACCCCCACGTCTTCCAGAACTTCCAAGACACGTGGCCGAACCTGCAACCCCATGCCCGTGGAGCGCAACCGCCCCGTGGGGCCGCGCCAGCTCCGCCGTCTGTGGCCGGGGAGAGCGTGGCTACTGACCTCACCTCCACGACGAACGGCGGCGGTGGTGGTGTGCCAGGCCAAGGCGGCGTGAGTCTCGCGGGCCTCTCGATTAATGACCTCAATAAGCAGGCTAGTCTTAGTCAGAGCGATAAGTTGAGGCGGTATGTGGAGGCGCAGCAGCGGGAGGTGCAGCAGGCGCCGGTTGGAGCGGGCAGGGGGCCGGTGAACCGCGCGACGCTGGGGGACGAGGAGGATGCGCGGAGTGTTAGCACGAGTTTTGCGAGTCAGGTTGGGGGATTCAGGGGCGGTGCTAATGTCGGGGGCGGGGGCGGGTATGACTGAGGGCGAGGGTGGCGGAGAGAATTCAGCTTTGACGGAGACATTGAAGGGAGGATCTCGAAAGGCACGCCTTGCCTGATACGAATCATTGCGATACCTGGCAGCAGTGCAGCGACCCACGATGGTTTCGGCCCGACGAGTGTGCCACGAAATTGAGGGATCGAAGGAGCGAGCGGGGCATGTCAACCACAATAACGCACTGCACCTACGTCGATGGCAGCGAAGGAACCGAGAGTTAAGAGTTCACCTACAGGTGCCGTCAAGGCAGCTCGACAGCTTAACCCTTCACGCTGTCCACGATTCGCCGCACAGCACGGCACTGCCGCATCGGGGGATGGACATGTTGCGTATGGAAGCTAGCTCAGTCGCTCGTTAATCATGCGGAAATTGCGATACATGCTCAGTGGTCACCGACTATAGCTGCAGATGTAGCTAGCAAATGCAGAACACACTCGTTAATGGCTCGGTCTTCTCCATTGTGACGGTCAACGTGACCTGACCGCGGAGATGTAAGAAGCTGTAGGGCTGGCTAGGGTTGCGATCGTGGGTTGTGGTGTGATGGTTGTGGTGTGATGATCCCCTTTCGTTTGTATAAAGTTCGGTTGTTGCTCTTTCTTGAACTCGACTTTCGACATTATCTTGCGATCTCAGTTGCAGGCCAAAACCTCTTCTTCTACATACTTGAAATTGAAACTCCCTTCGCAGGGAGTCCGCGCCCTACCATCCATCCGTAGGGCCGTCATCGACAGCTGGAGGTACGATATCTCATCCCTGCCGCAACTCCTCGTCGCCAAGCACATCTCACCTACGCCTTTCCATCTCCCTTTCTTCCTTCCACATCCCCGGCATACCAGAATCGATGAATCTCTCATGTCGAACCATCCTCTCGACTGAGCTGCTCGCTGACATCCTCCCCCCAGCTCTTCCCACACCCGCCATCATCTCGCCCCGTTCGCGATCCCGCGTGGCGGCACACCTGGTCTTCCAAGAACTCTCCAAGACGATTGCCAAGGTGCCACGACCGCGACGCCCAATGGCACCGCATGTTCGCACATCACTCGGTGCATGAAGTCTTGTACTTTACTGTATGAGATGTCGGCTCGCGTGGATGAATTGGAGTGGTGAGTCTTGGGCGGCTACATGCCCGCTTTGCTCGCTGTGCGCGCTGTGCTCGCTGTGCTCACTGCGCTCGCAACTGCCGGAACGCCATTCGATGTGTGATTATGGTAGGCCAACCCGGTGAGATGCGCGGCATCGGGCCACGAAGCGCCCCACGGGGTATATTCCTACCATGTGCGGGCCAAAGGACGAGCTGAGCCAAGTCCGACGACTGGGTTATTTATTGTGGCTTCGCTGGTATGCGTTGCATGAAGCTCACGATGCCGCAATGGACGAGCGGCTGTAGATTGGCAGCTTCTTGGTGAATGCAACGGTGAGTAAAGAACGCATAGTAGGTCTCATGGATCCTTGTTCGCCGCGAGATCTCACGTTTTCGTATATTATCTTGCGTGCCCGCTGGCTTCAGTTTTCAGCTCCTCTCACTATTGCTGTCTCCTTTCACATCCGAACCTTGACTCGGCTCAGCATGGCAGAGCCAGTTACTGAAAATACACACCAACCCGCTGTGTCTCGCGAGTCTTCTCCTGACGAGAACGACAAGTTGAAGGAGGTGCTGCATACTGATCTCCTGCGAGATGAGCACGATCCAGACCTCAACAAGACGCCTGAGGAGCGTGCTGCTATCGTATGTACGCCAGAGACTATATGCACTGCCGACTGCTGACATGCGAGAACAGGACAAGAAGTTGATGCACAAAGTCGACCGCTGGCTCATTCCATGGATGTGCTTGCTCTACTTGTTGTCCTTC
Organism: Extremus antarcticus; assembly: GCA_033117895.1. Classification (NCBI taxonomy): domain Eukaryota; kingdom Fungi; phylum Ascomycota; class Dothideomycetes; order Mycosphaerellales; family Extremaceae; genus Extremus; species Extremus antarcticus. The sequence continues at coordinate 20,765 of JAWDJX010000124.1, read as the reverse complement.
TTGGACAGAACCAACATTGGCAATGCCCGAGTGGCAGGCATTGAAGAAGACCTGGGCATGGAGGGACATGACTACAACAATACTCTTACCATCTTCGTAAGTCAAGAGCAGAATAGGGTCGAGGTGAAAATGCTGACTACGAGGCAGTTCATCTCCTATGCGCTCGCCGAGCCAATTACCAATGTAATACTCAAGCGCGTGACACCGCGGATCTTCTTCACGGCGATCATCGTGAGCTGGGGCATTGTGATGACGTTGATGGGGCTGGTCACCAGCTATGGAGGTCTACTCGCTGCTCGCTTTGCCCTGGGTCTGGCTGAGGCTGGCTTGTACCCTGGTAGGCCTTCCTCTCCACATGAACTTATACAATAGCATACTCACACTTGACAGGAGCCAACTATTATTTGTCGTGCTGGTACCGTCGCAGCGAGCTTGGTATCCGCACTGCAACGTTCTTCGCCATGGCTGCGATTGCAGGATCGTTCGGTGGCCTACTAGCCGCGGCGATATCTCTGATGGACGGCATTGGTGGCAGATCTGGTTGGGCTTGGATTGTGAGTGCTTCTTTGAACTCCCGTGGACAGGGAGACTAACCTGAGAACAGTTCATCCTCGAAGGACTAGTAACCGTCATCGTAGGCGTGTGCAGCTGGTGGATGGTCTTCGACTGGCCAGACACCGCTCGATTCCTCTGCCCCGAAGACCGTATGCGTGTGCAACGCCGTCTAGCCGCCGACAACCAGACCCACACCTCTGAGCAGTACGACAAGCGTTATATCGTCGCTGCGGCCACGGACTGGAAGACGTACGCTTACGCCGTTGTCTGGATGGGCAATCTCTGCCCGCTGTATTCCTTCAGCCTGTTCCTGCCAACCATCATCGAAGGACTCGGATACTCAGGCACGAGGGCCCAGCTCATGACCGTCCCACCTTACATCGTCGCTGCCACTCTCACGATCGTCGTTGGCTACTTGGCGGATCGCACAAAGCAGCGCGGCCTCTTCAACATGGGATGCGTCACACTCGCGGCCATCGGATTCATCATGCTCATCTCTACACCGAACCACAACGTACAATACGCTGGTACCTTCTTAGCGGCAGCTGGCATCTACCCAACGATCCCGAACTCCCTCTCCTGGGCCGCAAACAACTTCGAAGGCGTCTACAAGCGAGGTGTAGTCATCGGCACCATTGTCGGCTGGGGCAACTTGAATGGAGTGGTGTCTTCGAACATTTACCTCAAATCAGAGAGCCCGCGATTCGTAAGTCCAAAGGGTACAACCCATCTCTGAAACATAGACTGACTATACATCCTGCTAGTACACTGGACACGCGGTTGTGCTTTCGTGGCAGATCTGCTTTCTGATGGGCGGCTCGGTGTTTCTCTACATCATGCTTGGGAGGGAGAACAAGAAGCGACTAGCCGGTGAGCGGGATTATCTGATGGAAGGCAAGTCGGCGGAGGATGTGAAATTCATGGGAGATCAGCGTCCGGACTTCATCTATATGCGATGAGCCATAGATGGAGTCGGGAGATGGGGATGATGGTTTCATCGAGCTCGGTGTCCCTGGTGGATGGGTGAGAGAGAGCGTGTAGACAATCAGTAGAGAGTCAGAATATTGGATGGTGTGAAAGATGCCAAATGTTTGATCTTGGTTCCAGTTCCTGTATCGTATTCTCACATCATAAACCTGATGGCGGGTGAGACAAGAGAAGTCTCGGCGCCAATGTCAGCCACCGGGCAGTCTAGACCAACTTTCCAGACTTGAACTTAATACTTCTTTTCTTCCTCCCATATCCGCCATCCTGCACGGGAGCATATTCTTTCATCTACTTGCCTCAGACTTCCCAGCCATGGCATCGCATGGGAGCTCGAACCACGCGGGCGAATCCTCCCCACTCCTGCATCAACACAACGACCATGGCCTCACCAATGGCATCGGTGAGGAGATCACTAAACTCCTAGCAATCGAGGTGAATACTAATCGAATGGTGTAGCGAATGAAGGCGAGTCTGGTCGCAAAGGCTTCCATCCGCGACATTTCCTTGCGGTGACCTGGAGATCCTCCAGCAATGTGTCGAAATATGTGAACGTGCTGTGGCCGGTAGCGATCGCGGCCATTGTGCTCTATTTCGCCACTAATGCTCATATCTGGATCTTCGTCGCCAGCTACGTTGCAATGATACCAGCTGCCAATCTACTTGGTTTCGCCGGTCAAGGTATGACGTGCTACAACGCAGTGTTATGAACCAAGGCTGATCTACAAAAAGAGTTTGCCCGCAAGATGCCCAAGGTCGCTGGCATCCTGATCGAGACCACCTTTGGTTCTATCGTCGAGATAGTGCTGTTCATTGTGCTCATCGTCAAGCACAAGGTCGAGGAGGGCAATGGCGATGAAGGAAACATGATCCCAATCATCCAGGCCGCCATACTCGGATCTATCTTGACGAATCTGCTCTTATGCTTGGGGCTGTGTTTCTTCATGGGTGGTATGTCTCGAAATCTGATTTGCTGCACATCAACGTTCCTCCATCTAACTTTGAGCAGGCATCCGACAGCACAAGTCGAACCAGAAGTTCCACGCCATCGTCTCGGAAGTTGGCAACGGCTTACTACTCGTTGCAGCATTCGGTCTACTCATTCCCAGTGCTTTCTACTCAGCTCTCAAGTCCGAGACAGTCAAGACAGCTTCCGAAAAGTTCACGTCTGGCAAGCTACAGCATGACATCCTCAAGATCAGCCAGATGACTTCGGTCGTCCTGGTCATCGCATTCGTCCTCTATCTTATCTTCTGCTGCACCAGCGCCCACTCAATTTTCGACGAAGTCATCGAAGCTGACGAACATGGCGACCTGGACCACGAGGAAGACATGAAGAAACAGAAACTCACCATGACTGAAGCTTTACTGGCTATCACCATCAGCATTGCGCTCGTAATCATCTTGCTGATCATACTAGTCGATCAAATTGAGCATGTCGTCGAGGCTGGTGTCCCTGACCAATTCCTGGGTCTCATCATGCTTCCGCTCGTTGAGAAGGCGGCTGAGCATCTCACAGCAATCGACGAAGCTTGGGATGGCGTGATGAACGTCGCACTTTACCACTGCCTCGGCCCTTCGATCCAGACTGCGCTGTTCAATGCGCCTTTGGTAGTCCTCGTTGGCTGGCTAATTGGAAAGCCGATGGATCTGAACTTCGAGATCTTCATGATTGGACTACTGGTGCTGTCGATCCTCGTTGTTGGCAACTTCTTGCGAGACCAGGAGTCGAACTGGCTGGAGGGGGCACTCTTGGTGGTATGTGACGAGGCGCTCTTTCTCTTGAACACTGGCTAATCTGCTGGCCTTATAGATCGTCTATGTGGTGATCGCCATTGCTTCGTTCTACTACCCGGATCCGGACGTGGCGACATCGAATGGCATTGGGGTTTTTTGACGGAAGTCTACCAGCTAGCCCGATCTCCAAGCCATGCAATACCGCAGCACAGTCGCTTGCTGGAAGGCCTAGCAAGGACAAGCACTCGTTGCTCTTGTTCATGGAACGCATCGTTCTCGACAAATTGAAGGACTTATATCTGCTACTTAACGACGTTTCTTGGCCAAATCTCCAATGGGCCAATCTGTCTTATAGTCTTCCCCCCAATGATCGCTCCTCCGATCACGCCACTGGTCCAATCTTCTCGCCAAACATCGTCCCGAACTTGCCGTGCAGCACATCCAAGCGATGAATCCTTGCCGGATAAGCAAGCGTATCCTTCAAGTACTCAAGCCTTCCAAAGTTCTGTCCGCCAGGGCCGTGGACATGGGCATTGCGAGCTTCAACATCCGGGAATGCCTCGAAAATGCAGAAGGTCGACTTCGAGAATCTGGTCCCGAACCAAGGCCCGGTGCCTGGCTCCTTGTTGACGCCGTCGTTGATGTCCCGAAGGAAGCTTGCAAGTTGCTCCTCATTTCCTGGCTTTGCTTCAAGGTGGATGAAGAACGCTTTGCGTCCAGGAGTGTTGTCGACGCCGGTGAAGACGAATGTTGGGTTGGAGTCAGAGGTGTCTGACCATGAAGTCTTTGGGTTGGGGAAGGGAGAGTCGTAGGTCGCTGTGCTAGAGGCTGATGCAGAAGTTGTTCGTGTGTTCTGCTTTCAGTGGTATGTGGTATGTGTGAGGTCCAAAGCTGGTGGGAGTTGCTTTGTTGATGATGAGTTTGAAAATGATTAGTCGCTCGACCTATCTTTTATACCTCCGCCGCGCCTTCACTGGAGTGCATTAGCAATCTCGTAGGTCCTGACAAACAACGATGTCGTAATCGCGAGCCGACAGCAATCTTCTTCCATCTTTCGAGTCAAGTCCAATGGACAATGAACGTCGATCGTCCCTGTTCTTCCAGTTCCGATGAGTAACCGCCCTCTACGGATGCATTGCCCGAATAGGTTTAAGGCGATTCATCAGGGCACTGAGCTTCTGTCCATCCATGTCGTCCTGGTACGGCTGGTCTTCGTATCTTCCGTATTAAAACCACACCACCTAGGGGCACTGAAGACCGATGGCGGCGATGTCCTTCGCATAGGAGCAAAGTAAACGGTGCACGTTCGCAGACCCCCCAGCGATACAGCCATTCTCGAGTCCTTCGGAAATGGAAACTCAAGCTCAACACGAAGGACCGTGGTTCTTATGAGTGCGTCCCGCCTGCTGTATGATGACGAAGTCCGCTCGATCAGCGGAGCATGGACAGAAGTGCCACGCTGCCCTCCGGTGGGTCCGATGATGCCGAAAAAGAAAAGAGGTTCCTCTGAGACAATATTCAACGCATCGTGAAGACTAAACGAATTCAGCTCCTTGACATATCTTAGCAAGTACTCTGATCTCTCAATCATATACTTCTGTCCAATATACCATTCGACTCCAACCACCAAAACAACAATGCCCGATACCGCCTACCATGCTTGCCTCGGCGACATCGACGACATATCCCTCGACCTCTTAATCGAAACATGCGAGCGCAATTATCCACAGCGGGACGGCATCTACGAAAAGGCATTTGCGAAGATAGTTGAGCGGACAGAAGAAATGCAAGATGGAAGAGAAGTGGACGACAACACCCTCACATCATCGTACAAGATGACCTATCTGGGCTTCATCAACGCGGAAGGTCTTGAAAACGCTACCGCCCTGGGAGCAGCGTCTGCAATGAAGGCATTGATAAGTTCGAAAGGCAGGCCGAAAATTCGAAGATGGCGCTGAGCTAGAGCTGGATGATCTTGTGGGCGCGATCCGAGAAGCTGGGGAGTTGGCGGTACAGATGTATGTGGATTACACAGAGGACGGCAACGATCAGTTGAAGGCTCTATACGATCAGTTCCATGAGTAGGATAGATGTGCAGTAGACCTAGCATACCCAAATGCGAAATGTAAACACACGTGATGTTCGATTCCCCCAAGTAGGCTTAGCCTCTTCGCGAAGGAACGAAGGAGGAGGCTTGGACAAGCAACAGCGAATGTTGTACCTATCTCATATATCACTTACTGGAGGACACCCTGGAAGCATGTAGCACGACATCGACCTCACTCTCTCAAATTACACGATTCATGTCGAAGTACCAGACACAGCACATGTCCTACGAGCTTTCGTAACCCACTCTCTACAATCACTGATGACCCACCACGATGTTCCACCAACAGCAGCAATGGGAGCTCGACGCGGCTTACCGAAAGGGCTATCAGAAAGGACTGATCGCTTCCAACCCCGAACGCAAAGTCAGGGTGAACCTCTCCAGCTTCTCAGCCCCTCCAGACGAACTAGGCATTCCACGCTGGATCTCCATCAGTGTTGAGCAGAGCACTCCGGTCAGCGACGTCCTGGCCGAATTACACACACGCCTTGCAGGGTGTCAGTACCCGTTCATCATCTCGACGGTGGGTGCCGATGCCAAGGAGCTGAGACCCGAGGACGAGGGCACCATCATGGGTCTTCTACCAAAGTACGATGCTACGGATCTAGCGCTGCGACTCAATATCGAGCTGCCCGAAGGCGAAAAGCTACCAAAGAAAAGTTTGAGCTCAAGACTTCGAAAGGTGATTTGGTCCAGCCCGCGCGATGCGAGAAGCCAGCCGGCTGGCCAGACATCGGGCGTGGGCTCACCACCACCATCGTATGAATCTACTCTCCGCTTTCACCACCAACTGGATGGAGCCCAATATGGCGGCGGCTGCTAGGATATGGAGGCGTTGAGAACAGTTCTGTTGTTTTGAAAGAGAGGAGCATTCCGGGATATCATTCAGCTTCTATCAAGCTTTGCGCATCCTCAACGTTCCTCGCCATCGATCGCTACCCTCGTGTGTACAAGTCTCGTGTGTACAAGTCTCAAGGTATTTGGTAGGTCTTGCTGATGAATTTACGTCAAACCTGGGTATTTTTTGGCAAGCTTGTGTCACGCCTCAAGCTCCAGGTGGAGACTTGACGAAGCTTGACTCTCCCACCTTTGCTCACGTCACTTCTAGGCACGACACACGATAAAGGTCTGATGCTTAACACATGAAGCGCAGCCTAAACTCAACTCGTTCCCGAGGCGGGTGTGCAAGATGCAAGGCCAAGCACGTCAAATGCGATGAAGCAAAACCAGAGTGCAGCACCTGTCGAGCTAGTGGTGCAGAATGTCCGGGATATGGCACTCAACTTCGGTGGTCGAACAAACACGAAGTCTTGGGGGAGGGATCTCGTCGCCGTAGACGGCGAATTTCTAGTGCTGTCGCCACGCCCGCAGGCCCAGACAGCTCACGGCACCCACCTGTGTCCCAAGAACAGGTTATGACACCCTCAGCATCTGTGGGAGAGGAACATGCCAGCTTGCAAGTCTCCTTGCCTTTAAACTATGTTTTTCAAGATGGTACGACCAACACCGGAACGGAAATGGACCCGCTGTGGCCCAACCTGGACGGGTGTAGCTATGAAGATCTTGGACTCTCGGATAGTCTGCTGTTGGAGCTTGGCCTGCAGTACTCTCACCAAGAGCCGATAATGTATGGCTTCCAGTCGGAGCACGGTCCAAACATGGGTCAACTTGCACCGAGTGCACCATCTCGAACACACGCATTTTCGAGAGATACACTCCCCATGCTCAGGATCCAGGATAAGATGGTCGCCGACACCACGCGCGACCAGCATACCAATGGATCGTCTCAGCGAGATGAGACAACCTCCCCTGGTAGCAAGAACAGCTTGCTACAAACCTACTATCGTCTATCAAAGCCTGGCCAGGTCATCGGGCTGACCGACGAGTCTTTCGTCGACTACTACTTCGAGAATGTCTGCTCGATATTTTCATGCTTTGACTCTGCCGCGAATCCCTTCCGAAGTCTCGCCGAACAGACCTGGACAAACTCGGCTGCGATGTACCTCACCATACAAAGTACCGCCATTGGACATCTCGCTAACTACTATCCCTATCTGGCTCCTCTTGGAATCGAGAAGCGATCACAGGCTTGGAAGTATCTTCAACGCGACCTACAGTCCTTCAGAATCGGGAAGGTTTCAGGCGATACGCTTCTGATGACTCTACTACTACTGGGACTGTCATCGTCGTGGCATCAGGCATCGAATCTCGGAATGCAATATCTCCTTATCGCCCGCGATCTTATGCAAAGGCGTTTACAGGGCGTGCAGAACAGAGCAGATGGCTCACCGGATGAGACGGGCAGTCACGATGGCTTCTTCGAACATGCGCTGATGTACTGGGAGATGCTCGCTAGCTTTGTTGACCCCGTGCCGTTGGCGCCTCTGGCAGGGCAAATTCGACTTCCCGATCCAGATAGACCGAGTGCTTCGTCTCCAGCGTACGCTCATCCGTGGACGGGAGTTGTACCGGAGGTTCACTTTGCTCTGGCGGAGATTGGTCGTGTATTGAGAAGACGACGAGGTTGCACGCCTGCACTGCGATCCCCTGCTGCCAAAAGTCCTAGCTTCGCCCCTTCGGAGGGCCAATGGGCCAAGGCTCTGGAGTGCTTCCTTCTTGCGGTTGAGATGCCGGAGGACGATGAGATACACGACTATGACGACATCAAGACTCCGAAAGCGGATCTGACCGCTCTGGCGGATGCCTATCGATTTGCAGGGCTGCTGGAAATCTACGGACTCTATCCCGCCTTACTCGAAGCCAGGCTGAGCTCTGACGCAAGCATGTTCGAAGCTCTGAGCCCGACAGCGATTAGTATGCAACCCGCCTACTCAGACATCCTCCTCGTATGGCGCGTCACAATTGCAAACCACATCCTGAACCTCACGAAACCTATCCCCGTCGTCTCGGGCAGCTGCAGACTCATGCCTCTCTTGCTCGGCATTGCAGCTAGTCAACTGCGGTTCCCGGACGCCTCGTCGACTCCAGACGACACTATGGCGGCACAACACAGTGAGATTATAACAACCCGATGTCTGATCGAGGCACGCATGCTTGTGCTGTCGAGGAAGTACCCGCAGCGGCCGCTGATACAGATGCTGGATATTATCAAGGAGGTGTGGCAGAGGTTAGATAACGGGGATGAGGGGGCGCATTGGTTGGAAGTGATGCATGAGATGGGGTGGCAGACGATTATGGGATGAGAATCGGTGGGCGTAATGGCTGCTGGGCTTGTGAAGGACGGCCGGGAACCATCGAATACCCAACACCGCTTCTTCAAGGAAACGTCAGCTCAGCTATGGCGAGATCGTTGACTATAGGACCACACTCCTCGTTTTGATCCTTCAGGACATTGAGAAGCGACAGAACGAAGCATAGCTTCTCGAGACAGCGAACGAAGCACATCTAGGCAGATCAATAATCGCACTGCTGGCGTCGACGTAATCTAGCAAGAGACCATGCGCCTTTTGTCCAACGACGAAGAGCGTCACTTCCCAAGACTTGGGTTGGCAGAAACGATTACGGAGTGAGGCTGCTGTGCTAGCCAAGGCCACGGAGACATGGCATACTGTCGACAGGAAAGACTGAAGAAAGGCCACGATCTGGGAGGAGCACTTGTCGAGCGCCATCTCTCCCTTTATCCTTCTATACCGCCATCATCACCCGAGTCCTTCGCTGGATCCCGGACACGTAAGAGGCTATGGACCTCTGAATGCCGCAGCACCAATGCACCAATGCATCCCAGAGTCATCATCACCATGCCATCCGCACAAATCGAACCCTAAGCGAAGCCCGAGCCCCATGCCTACCTCCACCCCCTCTTCATGCGTACACTACTCGCCGGCTCGGAAACCGAACTCGTGCCTCCGTACCCACTATCTCCATTGCCACTGCCATTTCCACTCCCTCTGGCCGCATCCGTGCCGTTGCCACTACCACTGCTATTTCCATCGCCGTTACCGGTCCTTCTTGGATCCGGGATTTCGAACGTATCATCCTCATCAAAATCGATATCAAACTCTGGCTCCTTGGACTCCTTCTCCTCATCCCTCTCCTCCCCGTCCCCAACCAAATCCGCCCCATCACCCTCCCCATGGCCCGCAGCCCCACCCGCCCACCCCTTCTGCTCCGCCGCCCTCGTATTCCACCGCAAAGTCCGACTGATACTATCAAACCACTCCAACGGCCGCCCCATCACAGTGGGGAAAGGGTATTGCGAGGCTCGGACTACGACTTCGTCTCCACGACCGAGTTCGACACGGCCTTTGCCGTCGAAACTTACAAACGCGCCGCCTCGGCCTGATGACGGGATCGCTACCTTCAGCGCCATGTCGTCGTTTAGCAGCATCGGCCGGAAGGAGAGGGTGTGCGGGCAAATCGGGGTCAGCAGGATTGCGGGTATGTCTGGGTGGACGAGGGAGCCGCCGGCGGAGAGGGAGTAGGCTGTGCTGCCGGTGGGGGTGGAGAGGATGATGCCGTCGGCCGAGATGCGGGTGAGGAGGGAGTCGTTGGCGTAGAGGTCGAGGGAGGAGATGTAGGAGGAGGGACCGCGGTCGATGACGAGTTCGTTGAGCACTTCATGGGTTTCGCCTTCGATTTTTGTTGTGGGGGTGGGGTTGGAGGTGGGCCCCCCGTTCTCCAAACCAGATTGAGATGTGGTTATGCTGATGCTAGTGGAGGAGGCAGCTGTTGAATACGACGACGCAGCGGAGCGGTAGACGGTGCAGGTGAAGCGCATGCGCATGTTGACGCGCATTCCGGCGTCGCCCATTACGTGATTCAGTTGCGTTTTGTAGGAGGAGAAGTCGAAGTTGGTGAGGAAGCCGAGGGAGCCGAGGGAGAAGGCTAGCACGGGGGGCACGACGCGTTGGAAGAGCCAGGAGGTGAAGAGGACGGTGCCGTCGCCGCCGAGCGTGACGACGAGGTCGAAGGTTTCGGGTTTCTCGAGGCAGAGGGCGGGGGACCAGAAGCGGATTCGGTCGCGGAAGCGGTCGTTTTGGGCATACAATCCTTCAATGTCGAAGCGCTTGCTCTTTTTTAGTTTCTGGTCGATGTAGACGGTTACGCCGGTGTCTCGCGAGTAGCGGGGTGTTTCGATAAGCCATTGTGTTAGTTCTCTTGTGAGGGTGACGAGTGTGTTGTCCCGGGCCTTTGTGACGATCATGACGTTCCTTGCTGCTCTTTTCAATGGTCGCCGTTGCAGCTTCTTGCCCACTTCGCGCACCATCGCCGCTGTTTGCATCAGCTTGCTGTGGCTGATTTGTTCGTCTCCGCGGATCTCCTCCAAGACTTTGTCAATGTCCACGGCATCGTCGAATCTCGTGTGGAAGTAGCAGGGTGTTGACATGTGGGTCAGGTGGGTGAGTCGAGCAGCGCTAGGCAGACCAGACAGCAGCTCGAAGCTGTTGAGAGCGTCGCTGACTCCGTTGCGGTCTTTGGGTGTTGCGGACTGTGACCCAACCCGCTCTTCCCAATCGAGTTGTGCTTCGGCTTGCGCGAGGACGACTTGAGCGGTAGGCATTGGTATAGCGGCGGCGCCAGTGGAGAAGCGTCGCGGAGTCGCATCAAGCATGGGGAAGCCATTAGGTCGATCGAAGGAGTCTCGTCGGATCGGTGTGCGCGATCGTGACATTGCTTCGGCCAAGGCACCCCGACTGCCATTGATGGTCGGGGTTTGCGGGGTGGAGGAGTGGCCCTTGTCCATGATGGCGGTATACTGTCGTTGGGCGGAGGAAGCTCGAGAGCTCCAGGAGACCTGGCAGAGTTGGAGAGAGGACTGCTCCAAGCAAGGCCAACGTATAGGTAATCCTCTCTAAGCAGACGGCGTTAAGCGGACCAGTGTTGTCCACCGTCACCGCCGCGGGTACAGATGCTCCATATGGGATGTGTTCATTGGTGAATGCGTGCAGAAGATGTTGTAGGCCATCGTTAACAGACTTGAAGGGAAGAAAGATGTCCAGCCGGGAATCAACAACAATGACCCGATGTTGAAGGAACGGAGGGCTGACCGTTGACCATTGCCGTTGCGTGTTTTCCATTCCGACGAATTTAGCCGAGGGCGTTGCCGATGCCGATACTTCCTACTTCCTCTCTCTCCTTCTCCTCACTACAACGTGGAAACATACCAGTTGAAAGGTCTGACAGATGAACGTTCGAGGTTTTCGGAAGATCGACGTAGCACGCGAATCGCTGCGTCTTTTCCTGTGGTGCGACTAAGGGGAAGACACGTCGAACAAGTGTCCCACGGCATCACGATGGTCCTCTACCTAATTTCACTTCTCGGATTATTGCCTGCCATTGTTTCGTTGACTGCAGGATGTCGGCAAGCTACTCTTCTGGCCGAACGGTGCTGCTTCATTGGCCTTGCTTTGGCAGCGACCCTATATCTCGAGGGGGTTGCGATTTTGTCAACGCATTTGTGAGAGAGCAACAGCTTACGCACTCGTTCCGCAAATCTCGGTCTCCGTCTGGGTGAGGTGTGTGCTGTTACAGTTACAGTACTCGACGTTTGGCTAAGTGTTGTGCGTTCGTGTTTGCAGTGTTATTTTCCGTACGAGATCACTCTCGCCTAGCTACTCACTTTTACCAAAACAGTCACTCAACCGCTCAACGACTAGGATCTGGTTTGGAAAAGTGATATGTCACTTGACAAGTGTACATGCAGGGTCCCAAACCACAGGCCCAGGAAGCTTCCATCCTCTGTCGACGGTACCGAGCTGCTGGACCTGGCGTTCGACACGCAGAAAGCGACAGCTCCAATTCCCTGTCGTGTAACGAGCGATCCGCGCTCACACTTCCACCTTTTATCTCTCCTCTTCTTCCATAACTTCACCAACTCTACCCAACTCTGCTGGCCAGGCTCGTACGCAGGGTTGTCTGCTCCAGCGGCATTCCCTATTGCATTAGCACTGAAGACCACAACTTACTCAACAATAGACCATTCGGACAAGCCAAGCCGGTCGGCTTCGCTCACCACTTGCTATGGCTTCCAACATCGAGTAAGTATGACGTGCCCACTCATTCAAATTCCCTTATCTGCTCACCTGTCCTTAGCATTCTGGCAGGGCCGACGTTCAGCTTCATCGTCGGCGGCAAGATTTTTGTGGTACACCGCGGGCTCATCAGCCGTTGCTCGGAGCCACTGGAAGCCATGATGGAGAACGGCATGCAGGAGTCCCAGAGCGGCTCGGCGCCTCTCCAGGATGTCGACAGGGCAACTTTCGGTCGCTTTGTGGAGTTTGTCTACACTGGTGATTACAACCCAGCCAGGCCTGTGCCATTAAACGAGTCCGTCGATGGCTCTACGCATGGCGATGGTGCTGGCGGAGTTGAATCAGCTGCTTTCGATGCAACGGAAGAAGTCGACGACATTGGACACTCGAGCTCTTCGCGCCGGAGATGCAAGCATGGCAGACCATCAAGAAAGGCATGCCAAAAGTGCAAGAGGCTTCGCTTCATACAGCAACCATCAAACGAGGCAGCGACGGCTTCTCTGGACATCCAACTAGAGACCGTTGAACTTGAATGGCCGGAGGAGCCTACGGAAGTTCACTACCTCCCCAGCGGCACAATCGCTGTCGTCACGTCCTCACCTCTGCCAACGAACTCCATGTTCGGTCTCGACAACGACTGGTCTCTCGATTACCTACCAGTCTTCATGTCGCACGCCCAGCTCTACGTCTTCGCCGAGAAGTACGCCGTTGACACACTCGTCCGTCTCACTGCCCGTCGTCTCGAAGAAGCACTCTCTGAATTCCGCTGCAGTGCATCACCGTCAACAAGTATCGTCACGCTTGACGACTAGGCTACGCTCTACCATCTCGACTAGTACTAGCTAGGTGTGCCTAGATATTCGGTATTCTGTCTAGTGTCTATAATATTAAGGCTTAGATAGAATATAGAGACGTCCTATATAGATAGAATATATAGCTAGATATCTAAAAAGCTAATTTAGTATTACTAGCCTACTAATATACTATTCTATCGTCCTATATAATTTAAGGTATTTAAGTACTATATTATTACTATATAATTTAAAAAGATATCGTAGAATTTAAGCCTTCCTATTAGCTAACTAAACCTTAAAAGTAGGCTAGTTAGTTATAATATTTCTTTTACTTACTTATTTAAAGAATACTACCTTAATTAATATATTAACAATATTATATTATAGCCTCTACTATCCTCTATATTAATAGACTACTAACCTTAACTCTTAACGACTCTATATTATATATCTTACTAAACTTAAATAGTATAAATAGCGCTACTACTATATCCTCTACCTTTCGATTTCTTAAGTAGTATAAGTAAGATAATATATAGAATTACGTATATATACTATTACTTAAGGTTAAGCTACTACGTAAGTATTTTAGTAAAAAACTTTAAAAGATTTAGTACTATAGCTTTACTAACTATAAGTATTATAAGATACTATCTATTATAGGTATAAAGGTATATTTCTAATTAATCTATTATATTTCTACTAAGCTTACTACTTTAATAGCTAAGGTAGTAATATAGTAAGATCTATACTCTTATATAAGTAAGTAAGTAGAAGATATAAATAATAGGTAGGTTTAAGAAGTTAAGAAATACCTTTATTTTATAGCTAATTTAGCTATTATTTAATAAGCTATCCTTTATCTTATTATCTATTATAACCTCTCTCTATCTACTATAGAGTAGCTAGAGCTTTATATACTTATCTATAATATTAACTACTAAGCTAAAGACGTAGTATAGTAGAGCTACTAAAGTATAATATATCGAGTTACTTAAACCTTTAATATATACTAATTTAAGCTTAAATAGCTATTATAGTTAGCTTAGAGCCTTATTTACCTTATAAGTAATACCTAAACGTTACTAAACTATAAGAAGCTATAGTCTATTACTTCTTACTTTATTAATAACGATAGAAGGCTCTATAAGGCTCTATTAGCGCTCTTTAAGCTCTATAACGGTTATAATAGCGTTAAAGTTACTTAGGTTATTATTAAAATACTTAATTACTATAGTATTAAAGATAGGCTTAGTTATTTAACTATAGATAACGCTACTACTAATAATAATACGCTCTATTATAAGCTTAGTAAACTAATTAATAAATAGAACTCTTTAAAGCGTTATTTATACTACCTTAATTATATTATTAACCTTATAGTATAGTCCTTCCTCTTTATAAAGAATAATAAGGCTATAAAGCTAGTAATTAACTACGTCTTAAAGCTTTATAATATTAAGAGCTATCTTATTAAGTAGTTTAAGGTATTAAAGAAGCTTATACGTAGTAAGCTAGCTTTACTAGCCTCTTAGTACCGCCTTTAAGGCTAACTACTATATAAACGCTACTTCCTTATAACTATCTCTTTTCCTTAGATATTTATATTTACTTTAAACTACTACTTACTTATATCGATACTATCTATTTATAACTTCCCTTATAGTTAAATATTTCTTATTTCTTTTATAAGGAATAGCTAGTTTAAGTATAAAGGTATTTAGTAACTCTACTATACTACTACTATCGTAACTATAATAGGCCGTAATATATACTAGTATATCGCGCTAATAGAAGATAACTAAAGAGTCTTAAGCTCTATTAATAACTATACTATTACGGCTAATAATAAAGTTATTACTAATTAGCTAGAAGGTATAATAGAAAGAGCTAATAGTAGTAATATAAAGCCTATAAAACCTATTACTAGCCTATAGCGGCCTTAACCTAGTACTATATAGGGTAATATAACTCTTAACTTATCTTAAACTACTTTTAATACCTTAGTATTAAAAATAGCTAAGTAATATCTTAAGGAGCTATAGCTTAAGTCTATAGATAATATAATACTTAAAGAGCTATAGATATATACTAGTAAACTAGTAGTATATACTTAAATCGTTACTAGTAATATTAATCTTAAGTATAAACGCGCTAAGATAATCGGGGTCTATACTAACTCTAAAGTACTTATAAAAGAGGACTAAAAGATTAAGATACTTATTAAAAAGGCCTACCTCCTCTAGTTAAGAACGAAAGGCTATAGCGCCTTCTTAAAATAGACTTAAATAGTTAAACGCTAGTATTCTATCTTCTTATATAAATACTATAATATACTAAAGAGGACTATATTTATAATAGACGCTATTAACTAAAGTAACGCGTAGTTAAAAGAAGTATATAATATTCTTAACTACTACTACCTATAGTAATATACTTAAGGTAACCTACTATAAAGTAAGATAAAGCGTATTATAGAAGATACTATTACGCTACTAGTAGTATACCGCGTTAATACTATATATACCTACTATATCGCTATATAGCGAGATAAGTAAATAATATAGGCCTTTTTTCGCTATCTATTAAATAAGAAGGTAGAGTTAGAGTATAGGATTAAGGATAGCCTAGCTAAAATCGATATATACTATACTAAATTACTAGGCTACCTATATAATTAGCTTATTAATAATAATACCTTTATATAAATAAAGATAGTTAACGACCTTATATCTAAAGTATATATAGTAAAATAGATCTTAAGAGCGACTATAGCTATTACGGCTTCCTTAACTTTAAAGGAAAAGGACGAGGATAGTAGCTAAGCTTATAACTCTCTTAATCCTAAATCTCTATATAAGAGAGCTTTTAAGGATATAGCTATAGGAATTACGAAACGCCTCTATATAGAAACTATACTAATTAGGCTATTACTATAGTACCTAACTATATAAAGGCTTAATATACGTCTAGCGCTAATATAACGCTACTCTATAAAGGTTACGAATAGTACTAGTCGAGAAACTAAAGGCCTTAGTTACTTAGTTATCCTCGCTATAGCTAGAGCCTAAAATATAAGGATAAGAGAAATATATAGTATTAGAAGTATATATATAGGCTAGAGGCGCCTTTATAATCCTTTAAGCCCTTATTAATAGTAGAGCTTAGCTTAACTTAATTAGCTAGTATACTATATAAATATATAACCTATTAAAGTACTATATACTAGTTAAGCCTATAGCGCGCTTTCTAAATAATAACTATATAATACTTTATAAAGTATATTATATAGATATTACTATCTATAATTATACTAGTATAGCTAAGACTAGTAATTAGATATTTTAGGCTAGAGTATTTAAAGAATATAATATAGTTTTAAGATAGAACTAACTTAAGGCGATAGATTTCCTTATTAGCTACTAAAGAGGCTCGTTTTTATAGTATACTAAGGAATATAAGAAGTCGTAATATAATACTATATCTACTATAATAGCTACTATTAAAAAAGGCTTAATAGACTTCTAGCTAGGAATAGACTAGTAAATTAGAAGTAAGAAACTATACTTAACGCCTCTTAGGCTATACCTATAATTAGAGTTAAGAATAGCTACTATTTCTTTTAAGAATAACTTTATCTTCTTTAAGCTAAGACTAAATATACTAGTACTAGACTTAAAGACCTTTTAAGAAGAAAGTAATAGCCTTAATATTACGTTAGCTAAAGTTAGCTAAAGCTACTATACTCGTACTATCTTCTTAAGAAGATAGTAACTAAGATTTAATAACTATATCTATATAGTAGAAGAACGAGTAGTATATCGAAGCTATAGTAATCTATAATTACTTCTATATAGCCTATACCTCTTATTTAAAGCTATATTACCTATCTTAGACGATATATAAGCTAATAATTACTATAGCTATAAAAGGACCTATACTACTAGTAGTCTATTAAGAATTTATAAACGTATTCTCTAATACTAAAGCTAGAAAGCTAGTAGAGTACTTTAGTAATAACTATACTATTAACTTTAAGAAAGGTAAATTACCTCCTTAAATACCTATTTATAACCTATTATAAAAAAAGCTTAAGATTCTTTAAGAATATCTTAATAACGCGTTAATAAAGAGCTAGATTAGATTTAGTAAGTTTCTAAGTAAAGCTTTTATTCTTTTCGTTTTAAAGAAGGATAGTAAGATAAGACTCTACGTTAATTATAGAGAACTAAATAAGATTATAATCAAGAATCGCTATCTACTACTATAAATAAGAGAGCTCTTAAAGTAGCTTAGTACCTTTATAGTATTTAGTAAGCTTAACCTTTACTATATATACTACTATATATATATCTAAGGGAGTAATAAATAAAAAATAGTATTTAAGACTAGATATAGCTTATTTAAATACCTCGTTATATTCTTTAGACTTACTAATATACTTATAACGTTCTAAACCTATATTTATAAAGCTTTAAGTAACTTAGTAGATACTATCTATATAGTCTATTTTAATAATATCCTTATCTACTTAAAGGATATTATAATATACGTCGAAGACGTTAAAAAGATACTATAGAAACTCTATAAGTAGGAATTATATATAAAGCTCTTTAAATATAAGTTCTATATATAGTAAGTAGAGTTCTTAAGCTTTATAGTAATCTTCTTTAGTATCGTAATAGACTAGGAAAGGATCTAAAGTATATATAAGTAGCCTACGCTATAGTTCTTTAAAGATATTTAGATATTTCTAAGCTTTATAAACTTCTACTACTAATTTATATAGAGATATTTATAGATAGTTAAGCTACTAAATAACTTACTAAGTAGTAGTATATTACTTAAGAAGAAGAAGAAAAGTAAGCGCTAAATTATAAGAAAAGAATAGCGCTAGCTTATAAAGGCTATAGAAGTATTTACTACTCTTTAAGGTACCTTTACTAAAGCCTTTATACTAAAGTACTTTAACTCCTCTTTTTTAATTATAATTATTACTAACGCTAGTAACGTAGCCTACGTTAGTATTCTTCTATAGTTAGCTACTACTAGTAAGCTATTAAAGCGCTATTAGTACCTAGTTATATATTACTTTAAAATATTTATAGAGATATAGATTAACTACGCTACCTATAATAAGAAGCTTATAGCTATTTTAAAGTACTTTAAAACGTAGTAGTACTACTATAAGGGTACGGTATATTATTTCTAGATACTAACCGACTATAATAACCTATAGTACTTTATAACTATATAAGTATTAACTAGCTAATAAGCTTATATTACTAAGTACCTTATAGCCTTTAATTTTAAAATCGAATATAAGTAGGAAACGGTAAATCCTTTAAATAGCCTATATAGATAGCCTAACTACTTTACTAGCTTTAAAGATACTATAAAGAAATAATAGCTAGTAGATATACTACTAATACTATAATAAAAGCTAAGAGTTATAGAGATAAGAGGACTACTAACTACCTTTATAGCGGAACTAAGTAGCTTTCTTAGCGCTTATAGTAATAAGACTATACTAGCCTTATAAGATATTCCTATCTATAAGTAATTTAATCCGTTACTTATCGCGCCTATTAGTACTAATATAGTAACGGAGTACTCTAGTAATATCTTAGGAACTATAATAGACGAATATACTATTACTATTATTCGTACTATTACTAGTATAGAAAGTCTTAACCTTCTTATACCTTAAGCTATAGTAGCTATAGCTATAGTAGACGAGTCTACGTTTATAGATCTTTTAGAGAGCTTAGTTTCTCTTATTTATAATATCTAGTTAAGGAACGCCTTTATATAGAATATCTATAATAAAGATATAGTATAATTAGGTAGCTCTAACCTAGCTCTAAATTAGAAGAGCTACTAGCCTACTAATACTAAGTACTATTTTAACTCTAATAGGCTACTACGTAATAGGAACTATATATATATTTCTCGTTATACTACGCTATATTAGAAGCTCTTACGGCGTAACTATAACGACTTAGTAGCTAGTTATTATAGGCGTAACTAGACTTAAGAGGTCCTTACTTATAAGTATAATTAGCTATACCTTATAACTAAAGTACGTATATATATTAATAAGTATAATGTTATAGGTAGATACTAGAATATAGGTAATTAGAGGAAAGGCGTATAGGTACGTATATATCTTAATACTAAGTAAGTAAGATAGTATAGGAGCTACGTAATACTACTCGACTACTCGATAGCGAGATAGTAAGTACTACTCGACTAGCTCGCCGCGAGCCTAGTAAGCTAGTAATACTTATTTAGTATATAGGAACTAAGGATATCTTTAATATACTTATATTTAACTTATATTACAATCTTACTAAAAGGTCTATAACTATTTATAGTATATTCGAGTTATCTTACCTAAATACCTACTACTACCTACTCTTTAAAGAAGTACTTACGTAATACTACTTATAGGATCGTAATATATAATATATACTAATATACTAAGCTAAAGTACTATAAACCCTTTAGTAAGCTTTAATTACTTATTTCTTTATAAGAGCCTTAAAAGTCTTTATCTATAGACTTTATTATTAGCCTACTACTATTAAAGGGATTTAACGGTAAGATTTATAACTCTATTCTAGTTATTATAAATAGGTTCTTAAAGATAGTACGTTACTTTCTAGTAAACGATACTATAGACGCTTTAGCTCTTATAAAGCTAATCTATAATAAGATTATTATATTCTTAAGGCTACTAAATAATATTATCTCTAATAGAAGCTTAGTTTTTACTAGCGAATTCTAATACTAGCTAGTAGTTAAGCGCTATCTCTTTACTATATTCTACTTATAGACTAATAGCTAGATAAAATAACTAAACTAGTAGCTTAAAGGCTATCTTTAGATCTTCTATAGCTATAACTAAGACGACTAGGCGTAACTATTATATATAGTAGTATTTACCTATAACTCTAAAGTCTATTTAAGCTATAGCTTAATCTATAAGAGAAGTTATAAATAGGTAGTATTAATATAAGTAAGTAGTAGTTTTAAGTAAATACGAATATCTAAGAAGGAGGGATAGTTATAGAAAAGTAGCGCTTAAATAGTAGTTAGCCCTAAGGACGGTACTAGTAGGCTAGCGAGGCTAGCTTATTATATATAAGCTCTTCTAATAACTATCTCCCCCTTTTAAGGCTTCGTCCTTAGAGCTAGTAATACGTAGTCCTAGTAGGTATTATAGCGCTATAGCGCTAGTTACGCGCTTACTTATCGTAGTACTATATCGCTATAGTAGCGGTTTTTATATATTAAGCGTATATATCGTTTAGTAGTAGTAGGTATATATAATTCGATAGCGGAGTTACCTAGCTCCTATAGTATCGCTATAGCGTTACGAGGGCCTTTTAGTATTACTCTAGTAGCGGTATTCTATAGGTAGGGCTATATTAGAGCTTCGTTTACTTTAGGGTTAGAGTTAGGGGTTATATTACTAGATACGTACTAGCTAATAGATACTTAAAGGTAGCTTAGAAGAACCTAATAGTCTAATAAAGGATCTAAGATAAGCTTAATAAACGTAGGATCTTACTACCTAGCTATTAGCCTATA
>JAWDJX010000123.1:0-32879 GCA_033117895.1 Extremus antarcticus | reverse complement strand
TTCTACGGAGTATAGTAGTACTCTAAGATCGACCTACAAGACGCCTTCTTTATAATTAGGATAAAAGAGGGCGAAGAATATAAGATAGCGTTCTATACGCGAAACGGACTCTACGAGTTTTTAGTTATACTAATAGGGCTTACTAACGTACTAGTAACATACTAAAGGATAATTAATAACGTTCTTAGCAATCTTATTAATATTACTATTATTGCCTATATTAACGATATACTTATCTTTACAAAAGGATTATAAGAGTAGTATACTAAGGACGTTACTACTATACTCGAATAACTAAGTATAACTACCTTTAAGACTATACCTAAGAAGTATAAGTTCTTTAGGAAGGAAGTTAGTTTCCTTAGCTTTATTATAGGAACTAACGGAATCAAGATCGACCCTAAGAAGATAACCTTAATTAAGGAATAGCTAGTACCTAAGATAGTTAAGGATGTATAGTTATTCCTTAAACTAGTAAACTATAACTAAAAGTTCGTTAGGGACTACTCGAAACTAGCTACGCTACTTACGAACCTTATATAAAAGGACATCTAGTTTATATAGAGTAAGGTTTAATAAGAATTATTCGAATAACTTAAGAAAGTATACTACGAAGCGCTAACGCTACGTATATTTAACTTAACAAAACTTATATAGGTTAAAACTAACGCCTTTAACCTAGTAATAGGAGTATACCTTATATAAGAGTTTAATAGGACCTAGTATCTAATCGTATACTTCTTAAGAAAAATGATACCTACTAAACAAAATTATAAGATTTATAATAAGAAACTACTTATAATCGTCGTAGTATTACAACACTAGAGAGTGTACTATAAGGGAGCTATAAGACTAATAATCTACTTCGATTATAAGAACCTAATATACTTTACAACAATAAAGGTTCTTACCTAATAGTAAGTACGATAGTTAGAGCTACTTAGAGAATATAAATTCGAAATCGTATATACTCTTAAAAAAGAGAATAAGCGCGCTAACGCACTTAGTAGACAAAGTAACTATATAGAAGGACATAAGCTATAATAATACCGTATACTAAAAGTTAATTAGGACGGATTACTTAGTACGAACCTATAAGAATTTAACGTAGTAATGCGAGTACTATAAGATAATAATAAAGAGTTCCTAATATAGTATAGGAAACTTAAGGTTCTTCTAGATAAGGAACAAGAGTATATATAGGATTACTATAATAGACTAGCTCTAGGACATCCTAGGATTATATAAACTATAAAACATATTAAGAGAAACTTTATCTTCCCTAATATAAGGAAGAAGGTTTCTATCTATATTAAGAAATACGAAAGCTATAATAAGAATAAAGTATTACAATACGTATAGTACGAGAATCTCTAGTTTAGAGAACTACTATACTAACTATAAGATAAAGTAATAATAGACTTTATCGTTAAACTCCTAAGGTTAGAGGATCTAGTAATAAGAAACAAGTACGATTCTATACTTATAATAGTTAACTAACTAACGAAGTACTTATACTTTATACTATATAACGAAACTATTAACGCTAAGTAATTAGGTTACCTAGTACTTAATAGGCTCGTTTAGTACTACGGCGTTCCTATAACATTTATTATAAATAGAGACAAGCTCTTTACGTTAAAATACTAAAAGACTTTAGTATTAGCTATAGGTATAAAGCATAAGCTATTAACGGCTTTCTACCTATAGATAGATAGATAGACTAAATAATTAAACTAGATACTAGAAGGATATTTATAATACTACGTTAACTACGTATAGAATAACTAAGTAGCTCTCTTACTATCAGCCTAGGTTACACTTAATAATAATGTATTAGAAACGACTAAGATATCTCTATTCTTTAGAAACTTTAGAAAGGACCTAAACCTATTTATAACGCTATAACTAGGGCTAGAAGCAAACTACGCTATTATAGATATAACGTAGTTTAAGAAAATCTACGAAGAAGTAAGGGCTAGAATACTATACTAGTAAAAGACCCTTACTAGGGCAAGGTATAAGGATTCAAAAACGGTACCTTAGCTTAAGGAGGGAGATAAGGTCTTCCTCCTTACAAAAAATTTAAAGACTAGAAGAAAAGTAAAGAAATTAGATTATATAAAGGTTAGACTATTTTTGATTAGTAGTATTAAAGGACTAAACAACTACTAACTCGATTTACCTAAGGATATAAGAGTGCATCTAGTATTCTATATATCTATACTAGAACTAGTAAACCTAGAGATTCTACTATAGATAATGTTCTACTTTAAGCTATAAGAAGACGATACCTTTAAGGTTAAGAGGATCCTTAATAAACTTAACGGAAAATACCTTATTAAGTAGAAGGGATACCTAGACTCTAATAATACTTAGGAACCTAAGAAAAACCTAACGAACTATTAGTAAGTACTCGAGGAATATATTAAGGGATAGGACGGTATATACTAGCTTGTTAATTACGTATAGGGGTACTTAGCTAGGACTAGTTATAATCTTAGGTAAGGATTTAGTAGTCTCTAGAACTAGGGGAAAATCCTAGAAAGAATCTAGATATCCTTCTAGCGCGCTCTATATATAAGGATCTAGGTTTAGGGTAAGGCCTTCTAAAGGACCCTTAAACAATAGGGAATTAGTAGCTACCTCCTTAGCCTCCTATTCCTAGATACTATAGTCTTTAATAGTAATCGCCTTTATAGCGCGATAGTCTAATAGATTACGCTATTGTTATAAACGTTCCTCGTAGGCTTAAGTAGTATATAGCGCTATCTACAACTTCTCTAGTTCTAGAAATAAGGAATCTTACGTCGATTAAGCGTCCTTTATTCCCTAATTAAGCTTCTCTTTCTTAGAGTAAAGATACGAAAACTCTAACTAAGTAATCTAGACGTCGTACCTTTAGTTACGACTTAGATACTTACTACATTTACTAAAGCGCAAATGAACTTAATACACCTAGTAATAACGTATATAGGTACTACATTTTTAGACTATTACTTCTCCCTTAGAGGTAATAAATTCGGCTAGGTGTTTTTAATAAACGGTACTAGAAGGTTTCGACTCTTTTAGTATTATATAAAGATATATAAATAATAAATAACGAGATAAGGGAAACATAGCTATATAGCTTAGGACAAGCTAGGCTAGAAGGGGAATAGTGTTATAAGCATAATATAGAATGCGTAGGTTTAGGGTAGAATAAGGACTACTCTATCTTACGGCTTTAGCTAGGATAATAGAGTAACTAACTTACTCTATACTCTATACTTACTTTATAAAACAGAATAAGAGAGTACTATAGAGTAACTTACAATTACTTAAGTATATAGGAACTAAGGATGTCTTCGATATACTTATATTTAACTTATGTTACAATCTTATTAAAAGGTCTATAACTATTTATAGTATATTCGAGTTATCTTACCTAAACACCTACTACTACCTACTCTTTAAAGAAGCACCTACGTAATACTACTACCTTATAGGATCGCAACATTTAGCTAGCTAATTAGAGCGCTCTAAATTAATAATACCTTTACTAATTCTATAGCTACGATACGAATTTAAATACTTTAAACAAATACTAGACGATTAAATAGTAAGTATAGGCTATTATTATACTAAGATAGCCGTCTAGATATCTAGCTATATATTCTATCTAGACCGAGGCTATCCATATTCTATCTAAGCCCTAAAATGTCTAGATACTAGATAGAATACGAATACTCTAGACATACCTAGCTAGCACTACATCGGGCTCCTACATCCTCGCACTATAGATCCGTCCGTCATCTTGCGGACCCATTCGAAAATGCTCCTCTCCCGACGACTCCAGGGGTGCGACATTCCCTCGCTCTCATACCCGCTGTCTTCGAACTCGTACGGGCTGCTACATGCGCTGAAATGGTCGTTTGCCGCCGGCCGTGCCAACTGCTCGGCTTGCTGAATGATCAGGAAATGTGCCATCTTGATGATGGCCGACAAAATCTATGGGTACGTATCGGCACCGCGGCAGCCTCTGCGGCTCGGGCTCACGCCCAACGCTGCCAATGCGCACACCAACGCCATATCGTACTCGCGGTTATGGATGGTCTGGTTCAGCAACTCGTTGCAAAACGACAGACACGCCCGCTGTAACTCACTCATGCACTGCGTCGTCCTGCTCTCTTCCTGCCCGTTGCCATCGTTCGTGCTGTTATCTTCGTCCTCGCTGGACTCACCCGGCTCGTCTGACGCGGTTTCGACGGTTTCTTCGCCGGTCTGCTGTGCCAACGTGATCAACCGGTCGAACATTCGCTTCTGCCGTTGGTTGAATCGATACCTCGGGCTCTACCACTTGTGCTTGTGTTGCGTGCGCACGAAGAACGTCATGATCTGTTGACATGCGCGAGCTTGTCTTCCGATCTGGTTGCGGTCCTGGTACGGCTCCAATGGGTGGTAACTGATCTTGTTCGACTCGGTTCGGATGGCCTCGAATTGTAACATGACTCCACTACGGGATATTGCGATCTGGCTGGTCGATGCCACTTCGCCCATTGCCTCCCAAATGGTCGCCGCAACTCTTTCCTCGCCACCTCCCTCATTTTACGTTTCGATGTTCTCACCATCGACCATTGGCTCTCGCATGCTGCGTAGAGTGTCCTCACGGGTGCAATTCTCTAGATACGGAATCCATCCCGCTCGTCTCAACCACGGATTGAATTCGTCCATCGCACCTGGCCGTATGGCGTCGTCAGCGCGGATCTAGTCGTAACGCTGCGATGCTCGCTCCCATGCTTGGGACCACAATTCTGCCTTGTCGGATCGTCGGATTCCCTCTTCTCATCCCTTCGCGAAGGACTGTATCGCGAAGTACTGCGAATGTGGCGCTCGCCGGAAGAATCTCTGGCAACGAACTTTACGGCAAGCCTTCGCGACCTGTCGTTCGATGTCCTCCTTCCTCTCAGTGCCGGATCCGCCTCGTTTCTGACCTACTGAAAATTGGTGATTCTTTCGCCAATGCTCCTCCGTAACGGTGAAACGGCGGCTTGCGTACACGCAATCTCCCGCATCTAACTCGCATTTGACGCCATCGTTGTATACTGGCATCCCTTCAATGGCCCGCTGAACGCAACTGGGCACCTCGAAGTCGCTAGGGGATTGGGCAACACCCGGCTCATTGCTGCAACTCATCTGCCAATCGTGCTGCATCGTTTGTGGGTATTCGGTCCTGCCTGCCCGTCAGATGGCTGATCACCTGTGCGGGCCATGTCGCATGACGGCATTCTTTACACATGACTGCCTGCCATTCGACCACATAATGATAATATTCGACCGCCATCGCAACTTCTCCCTTTGCTGTATCTACTAGATATCCGATAATTGCCCTGCTGCTTCGGTATACGACATCTAAAAGTTCTGTGCACGTACTAATCCACAGCCCCATTTTTTAGAAGTTTGCGATACCTCTCCTGATCGACGGCAATACACGCTTTCGAACGATGCCAATCTTCTTCGCCTTGCGCCTCTTGACTTGGCTCGCTTCCGATTGGCACGCTTTGCTACCCCTGGCACTTGACGACCGCACTCACCTTGACGTCGACAGCCATAACTCGACGACAACACCACTTACAACTATGCTTGCCGTGTGAAATGTATTTCTCCACCTACGCTCTACAGAATATTAAAATCTGGACGAAACCCATGCTACCCTAAATGAACTCAACCTGGGGTGAATCCAACCTGGTCTTCGGGTAAGTAACCCTAACTCTATTTGTATGGGTGGCTGAATCCAATCTGCCCACGCTGGATTCGACATTTTTGGATAGCTAGTAGACCAGGCAGCTCAACATAACGCTACGGCAACCGTTCGGAGTTTTCGCTGCTATCATCCCATGGAACTTCCCAACGATCATCTTCTACCACGAAGTTCCGGCGGCCTGCGGTGCCGGCAATGCGATCATCATCTAGACATCAGAGAAGAGCCCACTCGGCGGGGTCTTGCTTGGGCAGCTGGCGTTGGAAGCCGGCTTTCCCCCCGGGCATCGTATACGTCCTGTCGGGAACAGGATCGACTAGCGAGCTTCTTGCAAGCCATATGAGATGTCTTTTACTGGATCAATCCGAGCGGGACGAGCAGTAATGCAGGCTGCGGCAAAATCCAACATGAAAGTCGTCTCCTTGGAGTTAGGCAGCAAGTCGCCGCTCATCGTCTTCAACGATGCAGACCTTGAGACGGTGGCGGAACTTGCAACCACTTCCATCACGTTCAGCAAGTGCGGCATCCTTGACGCTCGTGTAGTAGACCTAACATTGTCGTTCGAAGACTCTGACCAGATCTGCACCGCCTCCTCTCGGCTGTACGTGCAAGCAGGGGTTGCAGACAAGTTCAAGACGCTGTTGGTGGAAAGGGTTGAGAAGATCAAGCTTGGTAGTCCCAGCGAGGATGAATCCGATATGGGACCGCAGGCAGACTCCAAACAGGCTGACGCGGTCACAAGCTACGTTGAAGAAGTCTTCGGTCTAGTACTAGTGCTACACACCTTCGCAACGGCAGAGGAAGCAGTGCAGCTTGCAAACGATACAGAATGTGAGTACCCGCCCATTCTAGTCGTCTTCGCTTGCCCAGCTGATGTTGATTTGATGCGACAAGACGGCCTTTACGCTTCGGTCTTCAGCAAGGATGTCGATACTGCCTTGAATGTCGCTCGGGCGTTGGAAGTAGGAAACGTCGGTGTAAACTGTTGTTCACCCTATGACGCCTGAGAGCTTCCTTTTGGGGGTTACAAACAGTCTGGTAGTGGCAGATCCAAGGGCGGCAACGCTCTTCTCAACTAGACCGAAGAGAAATCTGTATACATTCGACAGCGGCATGCTCTATGTACTTGATCTTCGCAACGCTTTGACGTGGCAGATACAGAGACAGCACCGAGCACATTACTCCGGAACGCAGTCGGTGCCCAACGTTTCAGTCTCCGATCACGTTGCGATGCTTCATTGGCTTATGGCAGGCTACGGCGAATGGTCTCAGACACCGGAGTCTTTATAACACAGTGTGAGCACCAATCTATCCGAGCCCATCTCTATATCGAGTTACCACTTAGTTACAACGAATGAGGATCGTCGATTTCAGGCTGAGGCGCCGAAAAACACAATCTATGTTGTGCATGTGGCAAATACAGCGTCGAACAGACTACATCTATAGCTAAGCCATGGCTAGTATGATCGTTGAGACAGAGTGACAGGATTGAAAAGCTGGCTTGTTTCCGCAGCTCCGATCAATGCCTCCCAGAATTACCGTTCAACGCGGTTGAGCTGGCCTCTAAACGCAGGGGCAGCCCAAGTATCCCACTAGCTTCTCGCTTGGTGACCAATAACTCGCCAACCTTACACAGTTTGCCAGCCGGCATCTTTAGCGAGGAGAATGTGTCTCGTGTATTGCGACTTATAGCACATGTCGAGCAGCACGCCTTTGGCGTTGGTCATCCCAAGAACATAGGTTAGCAGCGTCTTCAGTGCGATCTCTTCAGGAGTCCTTGGCTCGAAGTCGGGCACGGTTCCGACAATATACCATGGTTGGATCATCGTGTTGACTTCCTCTAGCGTGCTTATATGTATGATCGCTGGAGGCTACCCTGACTGTACCGGGGATGCTGCTATGTCTGCCTGCATGTCCAAGACCTCTTTTCTGACTCTGTTGATAACGTAGCTTTGATTCATACCGCAGGCATTCCACAGAGCGTACACTGCGGCCCTAGCAGCACCTTCAGCTCCAATAATAAGCCCGCTTCGATCAGTTGGGCGCCCTGGAATCTCACTAGAGGCTTCCTTCAGTGCTCTAGCGATCCCAATCCAATCGTGGCTGTAGCCCGTCAAACGACCGGCAGGATTGATCGAGATAGTGTTGCACGCCGTTATCACTCGGGCGGATTCGTCAAGATCGTCCAAGAGAGGCATTATGGTTTTCTTGCACGGCATTGTCACGGCGCAGCCGGCGCATACTGGCATCTTGATCTGCTGCAAGCATTGCTGCTCGTCGTGGAACTCCTTCGCAACGTACTTCCATGGCAAATTGAGCTCTTTCGCGATGAAAGTGTGCAATGCTGGTGCAACAGAGTGCTCCGTGCCAACGCCAACAAGCCAGAGCTCCCGAGGCTGTGAGTTTGGTGCCATGAGTGTGTCCGAGTGCGAATGATCGCCAGGCTCTGTCGATACAGTACAACATGAATTTGTTGGAAAGGCCCCTGATGCGTTGTATGGGCCCGTAAACAAGAAGCGTTGCAGCCCGCCTTCTTCTGTTCCAGGGAACACCACCCGATGGCGCCGAGTGCATACATCATCGGTCACACGTAGAGCCGTATACACCCTTGCCGTGTGTAACGCTTGGCGGGACTGTTGCCCGGACGAATCTTACACCGTCAGGAAGAGCGTTCCGAGGCCGTATTTCCGGCAACACTAAGACCCGCTATAACCACGTCCCTAATCTAACACTTAGACAATGTCCTGCACGCCTCGTTCTAGAGAATATTGTTTGTGAAAGCGACTGCGACTATAGGCGTCTACCACATCGGTAATGAACACAGATACGCTGGAAACACGCAACCCTAGATCATCGCTGATGGGTGCTTGGGCAGTCTTGTTCCGCCTGAAAGCCTCTTTCGAGCATTCTGTCCTAGACTTGTGGGAATTGCATGTACGCGGACTGACTAGAGTCATACCCGGTATCTTGCTCCTTGGTGGCCCGCGGATAATGAACTCTTAGGGGCGCGCACCGACATTACATATAGGCCTGCGATACGTTGATGTCGGTAGGCCTCTCCCAGCAACCGCACACTACTCTAAAGGCTCCTAAGTGTCGCTGGTAGCAGTGTTGGATAAGCCTGGTGACGCATTAGTCTACGCCGAGCACCCGGCACACGAAGTGTGAGTCGGGCAGAACGCTGCATGCCTACATACGCTGACATGTCCTAAGCATCGTCCAAGAGCTGAGACTGAAGCTCTTCGATGAGGTCCTGGTATGCGACATGCGATTTGCAGAGCGCGCTTAACAACGGCAACGGGTTGCATTGCTGTTACTTATATAGCCACCCGTCGAAGTACAATCATGCAGCTTCTCGGAGGTGTAGGCTCATTGTAGCTCGGGGCGCTCGATAGCCACTGAATAGCTCAAATTGCAGGATTGCAGTCTCTGTGAGTATCTCATAGCCATCGACAATAGTCCAAGGATTCCTGCCAGCAGGGCCTTTGACTCTTGCCTGATCCGGGAACAGAGATCGTTGATGGCGGTAATTGATCTGTTTGCAGTAACTCCAGAAGATACGAGCGAAGATAGGGAAGCATGGTTTGCATACCTCGACAGCAATGCCTCCCGTGTTACTGTGGAAAAAGACGTCTGGAAGATAGTAATCAGAATCTGTAGGTACGCAAGCAATTATGCAGGTTGGTGCTCTGATGCTCTCGGGCCATTCCGACTCAACTGCACCGAGCACTTTCACATTAGTCGCCTTATGATCACAACGCTGACACTCGCTCATCTCGAACCTAAGACGTTCAGCGGTCAAACCCAGACGCTTTGATGGCGTCTTG
This sequence comes from Extremus antarcticus, assembly GCA_033117895.1. NCBI lineage: Eukaryota > Fungi > Ascomycota > Dothideomycetes > Mycosphaerellales > Extremaceae > Extremus > Extremus antarcticus. Next base: position 23,312 of record JAWDJX010000123.1, on the reverse strand, counting down.
AGCGCGGAAGGGAATTGTCGTTGTCCTGTACCGATGACTTGTCCCTTCGCGAAATCATCTACATTCCCACATTATAGGGACTAGGTCTTCATCTTGCAGCAGCGAGTCTGATACCTGTGGGACGTAGATGATCGTATGCAAGTCTCCTTCAGTTCAACCTCCGGGCTGTCACCTGAGCTTCGTCTCTGCAAGTTGTCAAGCCGGACCAGCCCGAGACCACCTAGACGAGACGCCACCACTTGCTTGAAAGTGATGTCATGCATTACTGCAGCTTCGAAGCGTTGCAAAGAGAAGGCGTATTGAAGAAGTTGGCCTTCCTAAATCCGGGGTACTCGAGGCGACAGAACCGTTTCGAGCGGCGCCCGCATATCGCCCGCCCAGGGCATCGTGGTGCCAATTTTTTCGACCAACGGTTCATCAGGCCCCATATCTATGTCTCTAAAATGCAGCATGATTCCATACTCGTCCCATTTGTGTACTCTGCAAAGACTAACTTCACAGCTCGGAAGGCTGACTCCATTCTCCTCCAATATCGCGTCCGCTGTACAGCGTCTCGCAAACATGGTAGTGAATCGTATGCGTGGGGCCTATAAGTCTGTAAGGTATGATTGATCGCATATAAATGCAGATCACCAGGAGCTTGTCACTCACTACAGTAGCAGGAATAGCTGAACGACTAACAGTATATAGGACAGGGTGTTTATTAATCAATTAAGTAGTGATTACGTTATGTAGCTACTTACTTTAACTGTTAAGTGAATGGGCTTGATTAATTGCTAGCCGAGGGCTACTTGCTTAATTGCTTATAATACTTAATTAATTAATTACTCGTATAGACCTACTTAAAGTAGTAAGTCCGTAGTCTCTAAGGGTACTTAAGTAAATATTAATTTATCTACTACTACCTACTCTAAAGGCCTAATTTCCCTTATAAGTAGCTTTAAGTTAACGATATCTAACGTAATCTAACTATATAGTACTACTATCTACTCTACTACTTCCTTATAAAGCTTAGTATAGTCGTTATTAATAATATCGTCGCTCTTACTAAATACTCGCTCGTCTACTATAATAGTTACTAGCGTAGTAAGGGCGTCTATTAATATATAATAAAGTACGGGGAATCTTAACTAGTTATCTCGCTACTAGTAAATAATATTAACGTTAAAGGGAGCTAGCTACTCGTACGTATATAGCTATAGTTTAGTAAGGTATCTATTAGGTAAATAAATCGAGAAGTTAATATTTAAATTTAGTATATATATTAAGGATTAAGATAGATAGAAGGAGGTTAGAATTTAAGTTTAGCTAAAAAAAACGCGATAGACGCGCTAATTAGCTTAGGAGGCTTAGCTAGCGCCGTACCGGCGCTAGACTATTCTAAGAAGGATGTTTACGGTGTTTTAGCCGCGGAGGTATAGCTACTATATACCTTACTACTTAATTATTAAGTAGTAATTAATTACTAGGCTACCTAGTAATTGATTATAATTGTTAGGAAGGCTGCTTACTTGATGAAAAGGCTAATAATCAAGCTAATCAATCAATCTACTTGCTTAGTGGACACCCTGATGCAGGACCTGTCTACCTCGCTATTAGTCAGCGCTTGCCGTTCTTCTTCGTCGAGAGTCCTAGCAGACGTTAGGTAGTGGTCGATAGCATGAACACTATCCAATATACATAGAGAATACCGCCTGCTCGCTAGCTGTCATACCGCCTCATGTAGCCAACAAAGCATGCTGCAACCCTAGCATATACACATCCGCTTTTTCACTATCAGAAGTGGACGGATCCTTAGAGAGTGGTTCGAGCCTCAATGCAAGCTTTTGATACTCTTCGGAGACATCGGTAGTTGTGTCAACTGTGTAAACAGCGGACGTACTTGCTGTTTGCCTTTGAAGTCGTCCCGGGCCTCCGCTGGTACTCGAAGACTGAGTACGCAAAAGTAATACGATCGTAAAATGTAGGTCTAGGCGAACGAGCGTTTGCTTTGGGGCTTCCTCACCAACATTAGTGGAAGATTGACACACTGTCTAAGAGACGCAGAGCTCCCGGTCTCCTATACTTCTATGGCTATACATGCTATTAAGAGCGTTGGGTGCAAGGGGCAGAGGTATAGGCCTAGGTTGACAACCCCTGATCCGAGATCCACTATATCACGTGAACATGATGCATTGAAGGGATCGCTGTCGAACAGGGCATAATAGCGGCGGATCGAGATGACTCGGTCAGCGTTCACTGGAATGATGGTGCTGGCTATTGTGGGCCCAAGCCGTCGATGCGGCGGAGACCGCTGAAGGAAACAGCAACGGTCGGGGAGGTAATCGTCAAGGTGCCCGTGACGAAAATGTTCTGGCCGGAGGCAGTGCGGGTGTCGAGTGTTGTGGATCCGCTTCTGTTGCAGAGTTTCCTGAGCCCGGAAAGTCGTTACGGGCCAGAAGAGGAGGCGGGCTATTTCCGGGGCAGGAGGGATTCGGATGTCGAGCGCAGCTCGCTAACTGCCCCTTGACCGGGACAATTCCCCGTTCATTTTTCGCGGATGGTCATCCTTTGAACGAGGAGATACTGTTTACTGCGAGCGTCTACCGTGCCAAACGCAACGGAAGGCACACCAGCGTCTTCCGGTCTGGGTGAAAGCTCGCGACTGGAGACCTTTCAGGTCAATGATTGTGATTTCACGGCCTGCCTCTGTCCCTAGCTAGGATGGGGCTCTTCATGCCAGCATTCCTACAACACATCGGAGATCTTACGATCGTGGATTCAGGTTCAGTCCAGCCTGCTGAAACACTTGCGCTTTCAACGCTGCGAGAATCTCCTTACCGCAATCTGCCTCCCGAAATCGATGCGGTTGCGAGTTGATCGGTCAAACGCCTTGGTGTTAGCCCAGTCCTAGACATCATACTTTACCTAGCTACGTACGTGAACTGTAGTCTGCATTCCAGAGGTCTCCGTTATGTTGATCTTCGTAGCCTGTACCAGGCCGATGTTGCTAAATAGTCCATCATCCCAATCGCTACTGCTCGTAGCGGTGATCGTAAGGTAAGCGTTAGCGTAGATGGACGCCATGTTCGCCGACTCACTTTGCCAATTGGCAAAGTCCTGCTGTATGATACACAGAGCGTCCGCCCGGAGATAATCTATGTCGAGGCCGCGAGCAATTGTAATGGCACGCTGCAGCGTTTTAGGCAGCTCATGCTAAGGCACCTTCTCGCAGAGCGGGTCGTAGTTGTCTCGCGGGCAGACAAGACGCCGAGTGTAGCCCCAGCAATAGCTGAGAGCAATGTAAGAAGGCGCAAGAGCCCCTGTTACTGTCACCTCGTGCAAGCGCAAGCTATCGTCAGATCCGCCTATGTAGAGAAGGCGCTGAGAAGGCTGGGATCTCGCTCCCGACGAGTGCTGCCGAGGGTTGGCCTCGCATTGGCTGTCGTAGTATGGATGTTCTGCATCACACTCCGAGATCCAACACCTGATACAGTCGGAGCACGCTGTTGAAGCAGCATCTGAAGACACAATCCTCGCCATGCCATCGTACACTATACTCTTGGCTGTAAACCTCGGCGAGCACCCCAACGCAAAATGAATGGTGTCGCCTACACCATCTACGAGCGCACGTTTCCCCTCTGCAGTAACCAGTCTGTCACATATGTAGGGAGCGAACGAGGAGGAGGTGAGCTATAAGAACTTCGTAGAGGGGAGCGGCGATGACAAGAGTGGGTATGGTAAACTCTTGTTCGGCGCACAGCAAGCTCGTCGAGGTGGATACAGCCATTTATGGGTGGATACTTGCTGCATCGAGAAGTTCAACAGTGTTGAGCTGAAACTTGCGATCACCTCGATGTTCCACTAGCATGCGGACGCGAGCAAATGGTACGCCTGCCTTTAGGATGTCGCGATCGTGACGTCTCTGGCCGGCGTGCTGTCAGCGAAGTGTGATTTAGTTCGCAACAGGCTCACCACGCTTCTTCCAAATTTCCATGCCTTCACACTCGGCGGTTGGTTCCGCGAAAACATGCTTGAATCCTCCAGTTCGCGGACTTTGATCTCCATGCCGACATCGTACGACTGCGGATTCTGCTTTCGCATGTTGATGTAGTCCTGCGGATTGAAGGGCGGGTATTTTGCCCGCTCGGGTTCGACTGTGAGAGGAGATTGTTGTTGCGGAAGTGGCGTGGATTCCCATATGGCATTCTCGGGTATATCACGGCTACCGGCTGTGTTGACCAGGTCTAGTTTGCTGAGGTGGCACATAAAGAGCGTGCGGGATATTATGACGTGAGAGCACGCTATTCGGGCCTGGTGACGCGGGTGGCGAGAGTGGTGCACCCTGTAAGCTCACGTGTGACGTCGATGTTCGTTGTTGATTTGTGCTGTTGCAGTAATGGTCATCTAGGAAACGTATCAGAGTGTGCACGTCGGATGCCGTGCTTATAGCGCCCAAGCTCACTCGTACCACACCCGTCGGCTTACCTAGCATTATTTGCGTGGGATTCGAGCAGCGGTGACCTGCTGCGTATGTAGCCTTCATCTTTGCAGACGACCAATCAAGGTATTTTGCCATGCCGCCGGGATTGCAGAGAGAACCACTGCGGACGAAGATGCCTTAATTGTCTGCGGCCTCCTCTACATCTTCGTACGGGATCAAGTTGCTGTTTGCCTGCTGTGCGTTAAATGCCACCGTCGCGCCTTGCACGGAAGGATCGCCGTATATAGCGTTGTCGTCCTTGTATAGCCGGCATAAAGATGTGCAGATCGGATGTGCAGTCGCGCATCAAGTTACCAAGTTCATCCCGACATCACCAAACGCCCTCGTCCCGAGTCTTGTTGCTCCCAGAATCTAGCCGCCGAGCCTGATCCTTGGCTTTCGCGAATTGTCCCCTGTTTGGAAAAGTATTTTCTTAAGTACCTTGAGTTCTTGGTAGCGCTCCGGTGACATGCCAGACTCCGAGGAGGGCCCGGCGCTTCTGCGATACATCACCTTGACTTGCTCCTTTCGGAGTTGATGCATGTGATGACCAGTGTCGCTGCGATGACCGTCTAGAGAGCGGTCTGAGGCACCTCAGCGTCCGGAACCTACATGTATGTTAGTCACGATCAACCATAGCCAAGGACGCAAGCAAAGCCACGCACGTGCTTAAGCTTGTAGGAGAACGGCAACCCGTCATCACGCGCAAAGGCCATATTTGCCTGCAGGCTGTTGCCGTTTCGCTCATTTGCGAAGACGTGAAGCACATCATGATAGGGACAAGTATGACAAACGGTGCCGGCCTTGCTCTGAGTGGAGTTGTGAAAGATTGTGACGAACGGCGACTGTGTGCCGTTGCTGAGCACTTCGTTCAGATCTCCGGCGCAGAAGATGACGGTTACGCCAGCTACGAGCCCTATTGCGGCATTGACGAAATACGAGATGATCAGTGACCACGGAATGGTGTACGATGCATCGCTAGTATCCTCGGCTATAGGTCTGTTAGCCACGTAATCGATCGGTCGGTGTTCACCAGTCTTTTGACATACTCACATCCACGGCACTGTCCTAACCGAGCAGGCCACTGCACGCCATCAAGACGCCAATCAATGTAGCACCACCAGGTGACACCCACCCAGCACCGTTGTTGAACGTGAGCAAGAAATCTTTTGCGTCTCCAATAGGTGAGGTCATCCACAGCACAACCATGAAAGCAACCCAGCTCGCGAGGTGGATGACGACCATGATACCTTCGAGCGCCGGAAAGTGATAAGTGAGCCGGCTGTTGAAGATGCCGCCAATCGGAAGTGCCGTGATGGCGAAGATGGTTGGAAACCACTGATTGTTCGCAGCCACAGAGCTGGGATGGTAGCTCAATACACAGTCGTGGATCAGGTTGCCAATGATCCCGCCGCAGCCGGCCAGATAACCCAGCCATGCTAAGCTGCAAAGCCAGCCCACGCAGTAGCTCATCAATTTGTGAAATATGTACGGTGCACATTGGGCCACCCATTGATACTGGCCGCCTGCCGTCTGGTATCTGCATCACTTCGTCAGCTCGTTCTGCCGGAGCCGCTGGGCCTACAGCCTTTGGCGAGCGCTTGCGCAGGGCAGGCAGTAAGAACGCAGAAGTCTGTCGAGATACGAGACGAGACTATTGCGATGAGTCGTAGCGTTCACGGAATGTCGAGTCTGAAGCATGGCGATGTGCCTGTGGGTGAACGGTGGAGCGTGCCCAATAACCGGGACCAAATGTGCGATATTGGGTGGGACGCATCGCCGTAGCGCACGTTCTCCTGACGTGCAGAAAACTGAGAGACCTCCATAGACGGGAATTGCGACACTATCCGGGGCGGAACGATCTTCGGGCGACGCTGAACGAGCGTAAGCTAGCCATCAGAGCTGTCCGATTCACAAAACAGACGCGAATCCTTGGGCAGTCTTGGATCGCAGATGAGTACACGAGGCCGAACACTGCGCGACTGTACGTAGGAGGACGGTGGAAGACCAGGCGAAGCCTCTAGGAGCCTATTCAGCAGTCAACGTCAGCAGGCGAACCACCGTCTAGGAGACCCGCCAAGCGGTTGAAGATGGTGGTTAGAGAAGGAAGAGAGAATGATGGGAATAGCTAATCTTGGATATTTCCAAGGCGAAGTGGCACGGTCCAGATTTGGTGAGGTCTGGGAAACGTCGGCTGCACGCAAAGCAAGCAAGATTAGATTCAATCTCAGATAGTTGAGTTGAGAATAAGCACAAACCTTACAACAAAACTCAGGGAACATTTATCAAGATGAGAGTGGAAGGTGTGTATCTTCGTGGACCGCTATGTGTTCCATAAGTGGTCTGTGAAGGCTGCTGTACATGACTGGAATGAGAGAAGAAGCGAGTCTTTTGCATGCCCTGCTTTTATGCTATCGGTGGGAAAGTCCCCGACTCAGTCATCGGTGACGTGAAGAGAGACTAGGCCAGTGTGGATCGTTGTATTACCTTGGGACCGTAGCTGCACGTTGCATGATTCGGTGTGTCCTCGTTCCATATCCTCGAAGTACTACACTTCAGCAATAGATCTATGCTACCCACTCACACGACTAGAGTCATTCGCTAGCGACGAATGTTGGCAGCGATCCTGTTGGTCATGTACTTTGAAGTGTCCCCCAAGAATAGGCACGCCACGATGGAAAGCATCCCAAATGCAATACTGGTAAACCAGACGTACTTCAAGCTTTCCGCGTACGCATACTGGCTTCCAAGCGTTGCCGCTGCCACGACCGCCTCTGTGAGACCGGGAATATTCGCTGACGCCAACTCCTTTGGCGCTGTCAAGAACAGGGTGACAAATTGCGTCGCGGATGTGGGCGGCAGGCCTGCCTTGACAGCGAACGAGCCAACAAACACCGGCAGCTTCGCGGTGAGCTTGTTGATGAAGACGTTGTAAAATATTGCGTAACCGATGGAGCCGCCAATCACACGGATGGAGAGGGAAAGCGCAATACAGGTTGCGATCACCTCGTCCGGACATACGGTGACTGCGATTGTTGCAGCAGGTACGAGGATACCGCCAATACCAAAGCCTGCCAGTATTTCCAGGGCAATAGCCACATGGGGGTTGGTCGGATTGGTAGCTGCTAGAGCTCCGCCAAAAGCAGCTATAAAGGGCAGCCCATTAGATTCTGAGACCTAACCTTAATGTGGATGGGGACGACTCACTGGCCATGATTGCAGATCCCAAGAGGAGCTCTCGGTTGTGGCCTTTCCAGGTTGAGAGCGCAGTGTTGACGAGGACGGCGCCAAAGGTAACGGTGAAGCCAGGCCCGAGGCCTTTCAGGCCGGTCTTGACAGGACTCGTAACGTAAACGGCCTCGTTGACGAAAGGAAGAAAGTTGATGAGCGCGTAGTACCACATGCCAGCTATGAAAGCGACAATGTAGGCCATTGCAACGATCCGCTGGCCTGCAAAAAGCTCACGAGGGATCATAGGGACTTTGGCGATCTTCCATTCCCAGAACACAAAGGCTGCCATGAGCGCAAAGCCAATGATGAGTGTACACAGAACGTAGGCGCTTGACCAAGGGTAGTTATAGCCGCCCGCTGTAAGGCCAACGAGGCTGCGAAGTGTCAGTGGCCAGGCGTATCAGCATTTCCTGACGACATACAAGAGAGTCAACCCCGAGATAGAGAGAAAAGCACCGCCAAAGTCGATACGCTTGACAATTTGGCTTCTGGAAAGCCCATAGCCACGTAGGTTCGACTCCGGAAAGTAGAATATGGCGATACCCGCAATCGCTATTCCGTTGTATATCCTGATAGTCGGTTGTCAGAGAGTATCCTACTCGAGCAAGATTACACCTTACAGGGTTATCCACAAGCCCCATCTCCACGTCGAATAGTTGGCTAAGAGCTGTGTATACAAGGGCCATGGGCAGAAAGGCAGCACAAAAAAGGTCACAAGGGCCAAGTATATGCCGCGTTTCTGGACGGGTACTAGCTCGGCGGTGCTATGCGTTGTCAGTAGAGGCTGGAGAACGAAGTAGAGCTCAAACGCACCCTGCAAGGGCCGTGAGCTCACCAGCAGCAGCTCCGCCTCCCGCAATAGCCATGCCGGCAATAGCCGCACCCGGCGATTGAGCAGTGCCTACGACAATGATACCGACGCACAGAACTACGCCTCCCATAAGAGTGATCAGACGACGTCCGAAAAGATCTTGCAAGTAACCGCAGAAAGGAGCGACAGCCGCGAGTACCAGGGAGTAGGATATGGGTAGCCATGCTTCAATGATGGTCCCACCGATGTCTGCCGCGATGAACGACAGAGTGCCGCCGACGAAGAAAAGAGGTAGTTGAGAGCCTCGAAACCACGAATTAGTACGATGCGATACAGGACCGAACTGGGTGAGCATGGAAGCACTCACCAACGTACAACGCAGACAGCGAAATCGTTGCGAGGACTTGTTTCGTAGTCCAGTTGACCCGGCCATCGGAATCATCGCCTTTTAGGGCACCGGTGTTGCCCAGATCGACGTGTAGAGCATCAACGGTGTCCAGCTTCTTCAGATTCTCCATTTCAAGAGTGTCTCCAGCGGTCTCCTCATGTGGGGCGGCAGCAGTGCGCTCTGCATGGGTGGCCATTTCGTCTTCAACAGGGTGTGTCATAAATTGACCAAATTAATTACTGAGAGGGAGACTGCACGACGCGAAGCTTTAAGTAGCTACATGATTGACCCTACGCTACTGTAGTCTAGATCCAGACTTTGCGGGAAAGTTGCGCCCCGGTGCGGGGAATAGTGGATTACTCTGCCTAGCGGCTGATTGCGCCGAGGCCCGAGGGGTTGATTCCAACCTGCACCTGCCACCCGTACTCGTCGATGCTCCCACAGACAAGCCCCCTATGCAAGCTGGAAGGTTGCAGCGGGTTTCCTCGTTTCCTCAGCCATTTCAATTGCTAAAGCAAGCGAGGCTTGGAATTCAGATGCGTAATCCATCGTAATAATGTTCCTTCTTCAGGCTTTGAAAGGATCTGCGCTAAATCCAGCATGCCTTGTTCGGAGATCCGAGTGAGGGGTTCTCACCAATCCAGAGCCACTTGACCGCGAACGGGACAGTCGGCTGAACGTTTGCCAGAATCAGCCTGCTAAAGGGGCGCTCGGGAGTGCCCGCCCGGCTAGGAGATCTTCGTCATCATCGACTGTGGGCATGTGTCCAGTCCGCGTCACACATCCACGTCGCCTCACCCCACAGTCTGTTGAAGATGAGTACCCACATCCCTCCATGTTCACCAACGCCTCTGCCGGTGCGATCTCGTGCTTCGGCCCCACCAGGCGCACACTGACCAAGATATGGCAGCAATAGGCTCGACCTTGACCGTATGATTGCATGTGGTGCCTCGACAGATAGCAAATGGAATGCGGACGGCTTCACAGGACCCACCATGTAGCCGTGACACGTGCCGCGCAACTGCGCAAGTCGCTGCTGCCATGAGTCGCAATCTACTAGTCTGCGAGCATTGCCGCTTACCGTCGCCAATATCATAGCGGCCAAGTACGATCGTCCCGGGTATAGTCGATTTCTGCTCGCTAGATCACGCACGTTCGCGCACGGTGGCACGTTCTTGCACACGCTCACATATATGCCCGGCCACGAGCCGTGGGTACTGGTCAAGACCACACTTGGCAGGCGCTTCGTACATAGTACGCAGACTAGGCAAAGCTTTTAGCACGTGCTGGACGACATCTGGCCCGCGGTGAAGGACTTCGAGGCCTAGGAGAAGCAGTGGAAGGAGAAAGAGGCTAATGCGCGATGGGCGGAGGAGGCGCTGAAGAAGATGCGGGAGGCGAGCACGGTCGATGCCAAGGCTGACCATGAAGAGGCAGGAGCAGACGGCGAAGGAGCGAGAGTTTGCAGCGCGAGGACGAGGAGGCTGTATTGGCTGCATTGGCCGTTCAAGCGGAGCATGCTGTAGAGGAGCGGGATGTGAAAAGTGCTGTCAAGACGCTCGAGCCGGTCGTGGGTGAGGTAGGGTACAGTAATGATAGCGATGGGAGTTACGAGGATGTTGAGGTCACGGACGAGGATGCGGAAAAGGCGTCGGTGAGGCGGGCAAGGCTATCGCAGAGGTAGGTAGCGAGGCCGAGTAGGACAACACTATCCCTTCGTTAGCCGCTTAATTTCGTACTACTTAATAGTTTGCTAGCCTCGCATTAGCGTGTAATAGTGAATTGCTTAGTAAAAGGTGTCGGATTACTTAAAAGGGAATAGCGTTACTAAGAGTAGCTAAAAGTAAAGCTTAAAGGTATTGTCTTATCTCTAAAGTTACTATTAATTTAATTAACTCATTAATAATAGACAACTCTAAGAATAACAGTAGCTATAGAGTAGCTATAGATATCGTTACTATTAGTAGTAACGCTTAAGGAGTTAGTAGTAGTAGTATATACGCTAACAAGGCCTCTAATACTATTAGACTAACTAATAAACTTAAGGTAATTAGCGATAATAAGGTACTTACTCTCGGACTACTACTATTACTAATAGACTTTATACTACTTATTAACCTCTATTATAAGCGTTAGTTTAAGCTTCTAACCTTACTAGAGTATAACTATATCGAGCTAGATAGTTATCTTTATAACTATCTATATAGAGTGAGATTAGCTAACTACGCTAGTTATTAAGAAGATAAGGACGCGTTTAGTAATAATTAAGCTATACTACTACGCTTATTTAAGTTATTTTAGATAGAGGAGGTATTAAATATAATCGTAGTAAATACGAGCCTATATATAGAGTATAAGGGAGCCTTTATAGCTTAGGGTTTAGGATTAGGGTTAGGGGTTATATTACTAGATACGTACTAGCTAATAGATACTTAAAGGTAGCTTAAAAGAATTTAATAGTCTAACAAAGGATCTAAGATAAGCTTAATAAACGTAGGATCTTACTACCTAGCTATTAGCCTATACTCTATATAGCTACTATCGTATACTTTCCTAGCTAAGTAGCTCTTAGTATAATATTAAATAGGTACCCTACTATTATAAGTAGATACTAGAACATAGGTAATTAGAGGAAAGGTATATAAGTATATACTTATCTCGATATAGAGTAAGTAAGATAATATAGGAACTATATAATACTACTTAACTACTTAATAGCGAGATAGTAAGTACTACTTAACTAGTTCGTCGCGAGTCTAGTAAGCTAGTAACACTTATTTAGTATATAGGAACTAAGGATGTCTTTAATATACTTATATTTAACTTATATTACAATCTTACTAAAAGGTCTATAACTATTTATAGTACATTCGAGTTATCTTACCTAAATACCTACTACTACCTACTCTTTAAAGAAGTACTTACGTAATACTACTTATAGGATCATAATACCTACTCTATAGCTAGAAAGGATAAGCTACTTTAGGATAGATACTATACCTACTAATAATAAGTATTAAGAAGTACAACTTAGAAGTAGCTAGAGAGTATATAAGCCCTCTAGTTACTACTAGAGACTCTATATAGTATAGTATATAACCCGCTATCTCTATAAAACAAGGAGGGTTTAAGCTTACTTTATATAACGAGGGAGGTCGTCCTACTCTATACGCCTAATAGCTTATAGTCTTACTACCCTTATATAGTAGATTAGCTTCTTCTAGTATAGTTAAAAGGTCTATTAATCCTAATATCTATTTAGATATCTCTAGTTTACCTACTAAATAGGTTCTCTCTTATATCTATCTACTTTAGCTATATTCTTACTTAAGTAACTATAGTATACTAATTCTACTACTAGCTTACTATAGATAAGCCTCCTAAGGTTAGGTTATACTTCCCTATTCTTATTAGCTAATCTAGGTTATTAGTAACGCCCTAACCTAAGCCTACTTCTAGTAGGTTACGCCTACTACTTTATAAGGCCTTTTTTTTTAATACTCTATATTATAATCTTTCTTTTAGGACTATCTAGCTAAGTTTAACGTCTTCCTAAGATAAATAGCTAAGTTTAACGTCCTTTTAAGACTACTTAGCTAAGTTTAACGTTCTCTTAAGACTACTTAGATAAGTTTAATATCCTCTTAAAATAAGTAAGTTTCTAGCTAAGAAATAAAGTAAAGGAATTTCTAGCTAAGAAATTAAATAGCTATTACTCCTTTTTAGCGTAATTATCTCGATAAACCTTCTTTAACTTCGTCTTTACTATATTTAGGATCGCTATTACTCTTTAATACTACTTTATATTTAGAAGTACGTCTACCCTTATTAGTAGATTTAGCGAAATATTACTATAGAATAGCCCTTACTAATTCCGTATTAATATAGGGATATATCGCGTTAATTTCTATTATTATCTAGTAGCCTTAATTACTATTACTATATTAATATACTACTACTAATAGAACTTAAGTTCTATTAGCTCTTAATTACTATAATACTTAATAAAGTAGCTTTATATAATACTACTATTAAGCTTCTATAGAAACCTATATAGGCGCCTCTATAGTTTTAGCTATTATATAAGCTAAGATAGCGGATCTAAGCTTAAACCCTATAGTAAAGTTTACTAGAAGCTATAGTAGAGGTATTTAAAGCGGATTTAGATATCTATAAGTCTAAGGAGGTTAGCTACGATATTTATAAAGTAAGAACTACTTCTTAAGATCTAGGTAATAATATCCTAATACCTTAAGGCTACCTTATCGAAGAGCGTATAGTTACTATATCCCTACTTAAAAGTCTACTAGTCGTTACTTTAAGTAGTAATAAGTAGTATACTATATTCGAATATTAGCGTAAGGTATTATTAGTATACTCGTATTTAGTATACTAGTCCCTAGTTACTACTTAACTAATCTAGCTAGGTAATAACTCTATTAGTACTTACGATTTACTTCTCTATAAAGAGCTTGAAGTTAATATCTAGAGCCTTTATAGGAAAGCTAAGGTAGTTATACTAAGTAACTATTAGGATATCCTTACCTTATATCTAGATTATTTAGCTATTATTTAAAGTAGCTAAGTATAAGGGAGTAGTAAATAGGTAGTATTAATACAAGTAAGTAGTAGGTTTAAGTAGCTACGAATATCTAAGGAAGAGGAATTAGTTTAGGAGCAAAGCGCTTAAGTAGTAGTAAGTAGCCGTAGTAGGACTAGAGTAGTACTAGAAGGCTAGTAGAGCGTCCTCTAAGAACTATCTAATATTATCGAATCGACCGTTAGAATGGTCGATTCAGAGCCTTATATAGTATCTATCCAATATCATCGAATCGACCGTTAGAATAGTCGATTCAGAGCCTTATATAGTATCTCTCCCGTAGCATATATATATTTGATTACGTTGAACGGTCGATTTAGACAACGGTCGGTTCATTTAGGGTAAGCCAAAACAGCTCGAAATCGGCCCAGATTTGGTCATAAGTAGTATTGAATTTATACAAACATATTTTGTATAAGGTAGAACCCGCCAAACCCGTATAGAAGTCGAGATATCGCCATCGGACGTAGTTAGGTTAGTTTTTGAAGTTCGCGCCTAGGGACGCCACCTAGACACAGAATATAGCCTATGCACAGATTAACTAGGGTGCGATTCGAGAGAGAAGCGAGAGTAAATCCCAGCCGGAAGGCGTTGTAAAATTAGACCATGTTTAGGAGACAGGATAGCACATACAAATAGGAAAAATTCAACACAACCTACCGCGATTAAACATATCCAGACCGAACCGCTAAGCAGAAGGATCTAATAGAGCGGTTCGTCGTGTCCAAATAGAGTATTTTCACCATTTAGCGGAGTGGGAAGTGGTTGTATGCAAGGAATGCTAGTACGCGGTATGGCTAGATTAGGTCAAAGGCTATTTGCGAGGCAGACAGCACCGGATGTTAATCAAGGAAGCCGGCAGTATTAGTGAGGATGTGGAGCAGTGGCCGGGATTAGTTCGATTTCCTAGTGAGTTCCGGATGCTAGTATGCGTCGAAGAACCCGTTCCGGAAGTCCCATTATATACGGATGGGTGGAAGTGTCAATTAGATAACTAGCAGTGTTCGTACATATGCCGCGATAAGATGACAATCAAGAAGCATTAGCGAACCGAACATGGATGGTCCGTACGTAGTAGACGAGGTGGATCCAGGCGGGAGAAAACAAAAGCAGTAGACAGACGGTTCCGTCAAGGGGCGAAGTAGGTATGTTGCCAGCGATTTTTCCCAAGCCGACACGGGTCGAGTTTTTTCGAAGTCCGCCAACCCGAGGATGCCACGACGGCCCAAATTCATGCCAGCACTAGCGAGGTAGCGTGGAGCCGCGCGTAGCAGCAAGCAAACGAGTATTGGGAGTCGATACAGGAAGAGGCTAACAGCAAGATCCAACAAGGCGAAACCACCGAGGTAACACCGTAGTTAAAGCGAACGGGGTGGTTGAAGTATTTGGACGGGTGCGACTAGACCGAATTGTTGGAATCGATCCGGCAACCCAACGTGAACGAAGACGACGAAGACGAACCCATAAAGGGCGTAGTGTGGCAGGCTATGGGTAACATCGCCGCCATTAGTCAAACGACGGTCGAGAACAGTGGCGTGATGTTGCGGTTAGAGGCCATTCGGACAGAGATGCACCAGACCCGATACCAGCCATTGCAGCCGTACCAGGATGCCAAAACCGTCAACGACCAATGCAAGCCGTGGCAGCAGATGTTAATGTTTTTCGTGCGAACCTAGCGAGAGCACGGATGGAAGAGCCCGTCGTATCGGTTTAACAAGCGGCAGTTCGCGGCATACGAGAGATTAATCGTAGCGGCAGAGGCGGCGACAGTATCCGACGATGAGAGTGAGGGTGGGGAGGAAAGTGAGGTTGGAAGTGAGGGTGGAAGTGAGGTTGGAAGTGATGTCGGAAGCGAGCCGAGTGTCGACCAATTAGCCAGCAAGGCCGCCGGCAGACCCACCCCCGAACCCAAGCCATTGACTAGGATCCGACGGGCGTGTTTGGAGTTTTGTATCGAGTTGTTGAACCAAAGGATATATAACAACGAGTACGACATGGCATTAATATGCGCTACGGCCGTGTTAGGTGTCCGACCGTTCGGGGGCGGATATCGAGATCCCGAATCGTATCCACCCGTATTGTCGTCCATCGTCAAGATCGCGCATTTCATAGTGGTGCAACAAGCCGAGCAAAAAGCCCGTTCAGCGGAGAGCAACCCGTTGTTGAGCCCATGTGGCAGCCCGTGTAATTTCGAGGACAGTGGGTATGAGAGTGACAGCGGCGAGAGTGACGACGGCGGCCAGCCAAGACGCCGGAACCGGCGACGCAGCCACCACCGCAGCAGTTTCGAGTGAGTGCGGGAAATGATGGACAGTTTCATGGTGCGAGGCAGCGGCAGTCCGATCTAGTGGATATTGGATTTGCGAACGTACGGATTGAAAATCCATTACAACACCACCGCCATCGGACATGTCAATTGGAAAGACAAGTATACGTTGGAGTACAAAGCGATCCGGTTCAACATGGACTAGTTCCGTGAGATAGTGCACCAGTTGGTCGAATCGACGCGACGGGCGTTGTTCGAAGATGTGTTGTTCGCCCGGAATGGAGAGGAAGTGCCAAATATTCCGTAGGACATGTTGTTCGACGACCCAACCAATGGAGAAGTCGGATGGAATTTCATCAACGACCAGCGATCACGGTTGCCCGTGGACGGCAGAGATTGGTTGTCGGAACGCATCCAGAGCCAGTCCAAATGGCGAGACCCGTTCGTGCGTAAGGACGCAGCTAGAGGAATCGACTAGGAGAGGATGAGAGATTAAATGCGGAAAGTGGCGGAGTTCCGAGGGTTGTTGTTGATTTTGATGCACGTCAGCGGCGGACAGCCGGCCAGAGGGACGGAGATATTGAGCGTCCGTCACCGTAACACCACCGCTAGCGGCCACTGTAACATGTTCGTCGAGGACGGAGGAGTGGTGTTCGTCACGCGGTACTACAAAGGATTCCAGATGAGTAGAGACGTCAAGATCATCCATCGATATTTGCTACGAGAAGTCGGCGAGTTGGTGGTGTAGTATTTGTGGTTGGCGTTGCCGTTCATCCAGCGGATGGAGGCCATGTTGTGGGAGAAAGCCACAGTGTCCGATCACATGTGGCCCGCCGACGCAGACAGGAGGAAGTAGACGACTAACCGAATGAAGGAGGAGTTGCAGAAGGTAAGCAAAGCCGAGTTGGGTTATCCAGTGACCGTCGCGGCGTATCGAGAAATCGCCATCGCCATTAGTCGCCAATGGGTGCGAGGAGCGACGGCATTCCAATCCAACTAGGACGAAAGGAACGAAGAGTGGGAGAAGGAGAACACGACAAGCAATGCAGCCGACGAGCAAGCCACGCATTCGCCACACATCGCCGGGTTGATATACGCCCGGAACAGCATGGAGATGTCTAGCACGACGGCGGACCGCAGGCGGTAGTTTCGGGCGGTCAGCACGGATTGGCATCGGTTTTTGGGATTCGAATCCACCTGGATCAAGGACGAGAAGACGGATTTGAAGCGGAAGAGATGTCCATTCGAGGACGACGCCGGCGACGAGCGATTGAAGAGACGGATGCGATTACAGTAGATGAACGCTACAGCCGAGTTGGGACGGATGATGCAAAAGGAGGTGTCGTTCCAGAGTGTGCAGGCGGAAGCGATAGAGGCCGTCCAAAGAGGCGACAGTCCCATCGTCGCCGTCATGCCCACGGGAGCCGGCAAGAGCATGTTGTTCATGTTGCCCGCGTGGGTGGAACCCAAAGGCGTGACCGTCGTCGTGGTACCGTTGAAGGCGTTGCGGAAAGACATGGCGCATCGATGCGAGAAGTTGGGGATCCGGTGTGCGACGTGGACGGGGCGCAATCCACCCGACAGCGCGTCGATCGTGTTAGTGACGCCGGAGAAGGCCGCCAACGAGGAGTTCGGAACATTCGTGAACCGAATCCGTTAGACCAGTCGTTTGGACCGTATCGTCGTCGACGAATGCCATGTGATTTTGAACGACCAGTTAGGATTCCGGAAGCATTTGTAGCAGTTGGGCAAGTTGGCATTCGCCGAGACGCAGATGGTGTTGTTGACGGCGACGTTGCCCCCAACGGACGAGGATGATTTATTCAAGCGGATGTATTGGAAGCGGGAGGAGGTGCGGTTGATCTAGGGGTCGACGGTGCGAACCAACATCCAATACAGCGTCATCGACGGATGTCACAGCTAGCAAGAGAAGGACGCACAGTTAGAGCAGATCGTGGAGGAAGTGTTGAGGGACACCACACAGCCCGAGGGCAAGGTGGTGATGATGTGTGAGAGCAAGGACACCGTCCGAGAGATCGTCGAGGCTAGGTTGTTCCCGTGCGAGATGTTCCATGCGGATTTGCCAGACGAAGTCAAGGAGGAGACGTTGGACGAGTTCCGGGTCGGGAGCATCCGAGTCATTGTGGCGACGGGGGCGTTTGGGATGGGAATCGACATCCCCAACATCCGGTTGATCGTTCACGTCGACAATCCGCGGAACATGAGAGATTACGGACAAGCCAGCGGGCGTGCGGGTCGAGACGGGTTGCCTAGTCGTGCAATCATCATCCGTGGTGGGATCGATTTCAAAAACGAGTTAGTCAGTAGGTATATGGATCCAGAACGAAGGGAATGCCGAAGAATCGAGATTGACCGATATTTGGATGGGAGCACAGCGAGGGCGAGGTGTGAGGAGGGAGAATATGCATGCGATTGGTGCGCAGACAGTGGACGGACGGATGCAGCGGTGGAAACGATACCCGCAACCTAAGCACGAACCAAGGCAGTAACCCAAGCACCAGGCAGGGGCAGAACCCAAGGACCAGGTAGACGAGTCACCCAAGCACGGAGCGAACCCGCAACCCAAGCAGCAGAAATAAGACGAGTAACCCAAGCACTAGGAACTAGACGAATAACCCAAGCACCCGTCGAACCCGGAACCTAAGCATTCGTCGAACGCACAACCCAAGCACCAACGAGTATATCATCGAACGCCAAAATAGCCGCAGAAACCCGTCGCGAGATAGAAGCGCAGGATCGGCACCGCCGTGTACTAGAGATATAGCGGACAGGGCAGGTCAAGGCGAGTACCATCGAACAGCAGGAGATGCGGCAGCGTTTAGAGCGGTGGAAAGGCAAGTGCGTTGTATGTTATCACGCGGAACGAGAGTGCAACCATATCATTTCCCAGTGTCCCGCAGCAGATAGTAAAGCGGCGGAGCAAGAAAGGCGGGTAGCATCGTCGAAACGGGGGATTGTGTTCGAGAAGGGAGTGGTGTGTTACCAATGTGGCGTGCCGCGGTCGATATGCGAGCGGTGGGTCAGTGACAGTGTTGTAGCAAGCGGGCAGAGTTGCCAATTTTACGGGGTATTGATCGGGGTGGTGTACGGGATCAAACACGCGTATCTAGATGTATGGAGGGGTTGGTTCGAACGGGCAAGCTAGCGTGGAGCACAGGCGGAAACAGAGAGGGAGCAAATGGAGTATTTGGGGAAGAAGGCGAAAGGAAGAGCGGTGGAATGTGTATGGTTATTGTACGCGTTCCACGAAATGACAGGGAGGATTGTCGAGGCGTTGTAGAAGTAGGCAAGTAGTAGAATTCAAGGTAATATTTTAGGGCCATTCAGGTCAGCATGTTTCAATAGCGACAGATAGAGAGAGGTATTAGCTAGATTCATGTCCCGGAGGTAGGATTAAGGTAACAAGGAGGGGCAGAAGAGAGAGAAGAGGAAGATATAGTAGTATTCATGTCCTAGAGACGGCCGCTAGAGGCAAAGAAAGTAGTAGAACGGGTTTAGGATTTGTCCGATACGGGGTTGTTTCGTAAAGTGTACAATAAGAGTATATCCTAGAAGAATTAAGTTGCGAAAATGCGACGTATTTTAGCTTTTCCCCACTAAACGTTAGCGTTAGGGTTCGTAACCCTACGGCGCGTTTCTAACGCGTAGTTCAAGAAAGGGAGTACACGAGAACTATCGCTAAACACACACGGGAATAAACGGCGATATAAGCGTAAGGGTCGCAAATACTTAGATTCTAATATAAGCAGACGAAGTAAGTAATATCTAGTATATAGGGAATATACTATAACTTAAACTTATAACTTTTAGTATATAGAGTATATAGTATAGGTATTTACTCTAACGTAGATACTATAAAAAGACACTTACGCGGTAAAGGTTACTTTTATAAAGGTAGCGTTCTTAAAGAAGCTATAAGAACACTTATTAGATTACCCTTAAAGTTACGTAATACCCTACGTAACGCCTATCTACTAGTAGAAGAGTAACTTATCCTTCCTATTCTATACCTTACTATCTACGTAGGTTGGAACTATTAGCTCTATTCTAGTAAGGAACTAACTACGAGTAAGGTCTTACGAAACCGTTATGTCGCTAAGCTACATTAGGCGTAGCGCGACCGCTATAGTAGTATTTAGCCGTTATAGGAGCCTTACGAACTACAAACACTTTTTGCGATAACTAGAGACATATAATATTTCTAAGTAAGCTTAATAATACCTATAGTACGAGTACGAGCTCTATTAAACTCTAGACGAGTAGTTAAAGAGTAGCCGAATCTAGAGTACGCTACTATTAATAGATACGAACCTAGTTAGTAGGCCGATAAATTCCTAAGCTATATATAGGTACAAAAGTAGAAATCTAATACTATTACTAAAGCCGCTATAAACGTTAACTCGGACCCTATAGCTAAAGGCGCTAGGTAGGAGTTATAGATTAAATAGCTTAGGATAAGCTAGTACGTTATAGGGCTTTATAAGGATAAGATAGTAGACTCTTATAAACACTCTAATACGGAAGACTTAGCCGTACTTAAAGACCTTCGTAATATTAGTATAAAAATACTTCGTAAAATATAGAAATAGTACTAATATAGTCTAGAATAGCGTTTAATAGATCTATAGGCTACTCGTATTAGTAGTTTTTAGTATACTACTAATCCTAAACGAAAGAACAACTCGTTTCGCCGTAGAATAGGATAGGATATATTAGAGATATATCTTTCCTATTAGATATAGATACTTACATTTTTATAGAATAGATAGTAGGGTAAGCTATTTCCTAATAGCCTCGTAGCGCTAGCGGGGAAGGCTACGAGGCTAGAGTAGAGTATAAGGTAAACATATATAGGCGGCGACTAGTCCGCTAATAGCGGTAATTATAGGAGCTCCTACGAAGATAGTAGTAATAACTATAACGAGGAGGAGGAGGACAATAGTAACGTCGCTAGTAACAAAGAGAGTAGTACGGATAGTAGAGTCGAGAGAGAATCTACTTATACGGAGAAAAACTTTATAAGTTAGTACCTTTACTATACGAAGCGGTAAATATAGTATATATAACGATTTACTAACCTTTCTACTACGTTAGGCCGAGATAATAGAAATAGTAAGGATCGAAAGTACGAGCTACTTAAAGAGCCCGCTATTACCGTTACAAAATTACTAATTTAATAGTATCTTACTAGATCTCTATTCTAATTACTAATACTATCCTACGCGACGATACTATCTATAGATAATAGGTCCTACGCCTAGGAGGAGCCGGGCTCGTTTAATAGTTATCTCTTAGCGCTAATTTATTACGGTTAGCTTTAGGTGTTCCGCTATACTTATAAGATAGTAGATATATAGGACGGTAGTAATAGCGAACGCGAGGAGTCTAACGATAGACTCGATAAGTAGCTTAACTCGTAGATACGATAGTATTTTTCTAATATAATAAGTAAACCGCTTTTATATCTACTACTCTAGCGGCGAAGGCTCTTTACGATTACGCCTATAACGATAGTTAACCGGCCCGTAGTATAGGATCTAGCGAAAACTACCCTTACGTACTTAGGCATTTCTATTAGTATAGACGAGGTCCGCTACCTATGTAAGTATACTCTTAAACGCGCCTAGGACTAGCTCTATAGCAAACTTATATTTAGTATAGATTACATACTAAAGCTAACGCCCGTTTATCTAAATAAGAACGATACGGAGCGTATAATAGGATAGTAGTTTAGTAAGTACGCTAGTAACTTAGTATTACTTAACGGGTATAAGTAGGTCCTTATAGAGTATGTAACTAATACTAGTTACCTTTGTAATCTCTATATAGAGGAAAGACTTAACGATTATAGTCGCCTACTACTATTCTAGCGTCGTAGTAGTATTCGCCTTTATTAGTAGATAGTATAGGAATTTTTACGAGAACTACTCGTACTTATTTACTTCGGTACTAGCCCTCTAGTTCGCGCGCCTAAGCTACTTAGTCTAATATAGTATAATATAGAGTAGTTATAGTATATCTAACTACGGTACGGCAAAGTCCTAATTTATTTAGTCGAATACAAGATAATGATAATAACTAGGAAGAACGTTAATAATATCCGCTTTCTTCTAGACGAGCTTAGAGAGTTACTAGTTAATTACCTAGCTTATCCTATTAGAGTACTATAGTCTATAGCCTAGTAAGAAGATATTAAGTCT
The DNA here is from genome assembly GCA_033117895.1 of Extremus antarcticus. Classification (NCBI taxonomy): domain Eukaryota; kingdom Fungi; phylum Ascomycota; class Dothideomycetes; order Mycosphaerellales; family Extremaceae; genus Extremus; species Extremus antarcticus. Next base: position 1,333 of record JAWDJX010000123.1, on the reverse strand, counting down.
ACTATATCCCCGTATCTATAGGTCGATATAGATAGAATAAGATAGTAACTAAAGTAGTTTACTAGTATCCTTAAATCGGCGTATAAGTAAGTAGGCGTACCCTAAATCGGAATAGCTATATAGTACTAGATAAGCTCCGCTATTATTAATACCTATTTCGACTAGGCGGATCGAGAATACTTTACTATTATATAGGATACTAATATATTAAACACTAATATCGACGAGGACAGCGTAGACTTACTAGTAGTAACGCTTATTTCGATATCGAATTACTCTTTACGTATACATTAGTAGGCCTACGCGAACGTTAGCCCTTTTACTAACGTCTAGAATAGTAAACTTATAAAGAGCTACCGAGCCTTAGAAGTCTAGGCGACTTTCTTTAGAATAGGTAGAAGTAAGAAGGTAGTACTAGGTATAGAGGTATAGGTCTATAGGCGAAAGCGAGGCTTATTAGATATAGCTATAGAACTAAGGGTAGCTAGGAAGGTTCTAAATATTAGACGAGACTAACTACGGCGCTAATAGGCTACCCTAGCTCTACTCGAGGAAGTACGGAAGCTATATAAGAATAGTAACCTTAAGTAAAGATGTCTAGAGTAGGAACGGGTAATACGGCTCGTCGCGAATTACGTACCTAAAGTACTACTAGTTCTCGCTACTAGGTCTAGTAAGAGCCTCCCGTTTATACTTAGGAGTAGTCTCCTTAGAGCGAGAACTACTATTATCGTTATCCTACTCGTTCTACTTTAGATCGACTTACTAAGGCGGTGTCGCGAGTTTAGTCTTAACCTAATTATATAGAGTAGCGTATATACCGCGGTAGGAATAGACGGAATATCGATGTTATTGTTTATAAGTATTAAGGTTATAGTATAGTATCTATTCCGTTAATACGCCCGTCGACTATACGATACGGGTAATCTCGATCGATTTATAATCGATAAGTGTTATCTCGTCTAGACGTCCGCTTATTACTATAGGTATATAACTTAGCTTAGTAAGCTACGGTAATTCTAGGTACCGTTTATATATATAACTACGACACTACTACTATAGTTAGAAAAGATTCTATTCTAGCGATATTATATCGGAGATATAAGTATCGTTTAGGGATATACTAAAAGATCGAATCTTTAGTATAGTATTAAGTATCTCTAGACGCCTAAGGGAGAAAGCTTCCTCTTATTCGTATATCGTTTCGCTATATAGAAATAGATAATAGGATATCGTCTAGAATAAAAGGATACTCGTATAATAGTATTTATTCGTTCTTATACTAATATAGAAGAGGCGGCGGAATATATTAGTTATTTATACTACTATTAAG
>JAWDJX010000122.1:0-33894 GCA_033117895.1 Extremus antarcticus | reverse complement strand
TTCTGGACGACATCCCGTTGTCCATTTCTGTACAGCGAAACGACATGCGAACGAGAGGAAGCTTTCTCCCTTGGGCGCCTGGAGATACTCAACGCCGTACCGGAGATTCGACCTTTTGGTACATCCCCGAACGATACTTGCATCTCCGATACAATGTCGCTAGAACAGAATCTTTTCCAACCGCAGCGGCAGTGTCGCGGTCATGTATATAAACGGCACCCGGAATTGCCGTAGCTCGCTGAGCTGAGTCATATGCCTGCGGTAATGAGCGGACGTCTGGACGAGATTGACACTTATCGATCATGAATCGATCGAGATTGCCCGTGTCGTACAGTCGACAGGCGTACTGACGGAATAGATGCTTTACTGCGACCTTGACACTTACAAACAATAACATCGATGTTCCGTCTATCCCTGCTATGGCATGTGCGCTGCTCTACACGATTAGGTTGAGACCGAACTCGCGACACCGCCTTAGCAAGTCAATTCGAAGCAGAACAAGTAGGATAACGACAATAGTAGTTCTCGCTCTAGGGAGACTGCTTCCGAGCATGAATGGGAGGCTCTTGCCGGATCCGGTAGCGAGAACTAGTAGTACTTTAGGTGCGTAATTCGCAATAAGCCTTATTGCCCGTTCCTGCTCTAGACATCTCAACTTTAGTTTACTATTCTTGTATAGCTTCCGTGCCTCCTCGAGCAGAGCTAGGGCACCCTATTAGCGCCGCAGTCGGTCTCGTCTAATGTTCAGAACCTTCCTAGCTGCCCCTAGTTCTATAGCTATATCTGATAAGCCTCGCTTTCGCCTACAGACCTGCACCTGTGTGTTCGGCACGCCCTTCTCGCTTCTACTTATTCTAAAGAAAGTAGCCTAGACTTCCGAGGCTCGATAGCTCTTCACAAGCTTGCTATCCTAGACGTTGGCAAAAGGGCTAACGTTTGTATAGGCCTGCCAATGTATGCGTAGAGAGTGATTTAACATTGAAACAAGCGTTGCTGCTAGCAAGTCTGCGCCGTCTTCTTCGATATCATTATTTGACACGTTAGCGTCCTATGCGATAGTAAAGCATTCTCGATCTGCCTAGTCGAAATGGGTGTTGATAATGGCGGAGCTCATCTAGCGCTAGACAGCTATTCCGATCTAGGGTACGCCTGCTCGCTTGCACGCCGATTTGAGGATACTAGCAAACCGCTTTGGTTGCTATCTCATTCTATCTACATCGACCTATAGATACGGGGATATAGTGTACTTAACATCTTCCTGCTAGGCTATAGACTACAGCACCCTAATAGGATAAGCTAGGTAATTGACTAGCAACTCTCCAAGCTAGTCTAGGAGAAAGCGAATGTTGTTAACGTTCTTCCTAGTCGTCATCATCATCTTATGTTCTACCAAATGAATTAGGACTTTGCTGTACTGCAGTTAGATGTGCCGTAACTGCTCTGTGTTGTACCACATTAGACTAAGCAGCTCGAGCGCGAAAACTAGAGGGCTAGCACCGAAGTGAATGAGCACGAGTAGTTCTCGCAGGAATTCCTACACTATCTGCTGATAAAGCCGAATACTACTGCGACGCCAGAATAGCAGTAGGCGACTATGATCGTCAAGTCTTTCCTCTATATAGAGATTACGGAGGTGACTAGTGTTGGTCACATGCTCTACGAGGACCTACTCATACCCGTTAAGCAATGCTGAGTTACTAGCGTGCTTACCAAACCACTAGCTCATCTTGCGCTTCGTGTCGTTCTCATTTAGATGAACAAGCGTAAGCTTTAGTATGTGATTTGCCCTAAACATGAGTTTGCTATAGAGCTGGTCCTAGGCGCGTTCGAGAGCATGCTTGCATAGGTAGCAGACCTTGTCCATGCTGATAGAAATGCCCAAGTATATGAGGGTAGTTTTCGCCAGATCCCATACTGCAGGCCGGTTAACCATCGTTACGAGCGCTATCGTAAAGTGCCTTCGCCGCCAGAGTAGCAGATGCGAAAGCGGTTTGCTCGTCGTATTGGAAAAATACTGTCGCATCTACGAATCAAGCTGCTCATCGAGTTCATCGTCGGACTCCTCGCGTTCGCTGTTACTGCCATCTAGCATGTCTACTGTCTCACAAGTATAGCGGAACACCTAAAGCTAACTACAATAAATCAGTGCTAAGAGATGATTGTTGAACGAGCCCGGCTCCTCCCAGGCGTAGGACCTGTTATTAATAGACAGTATCGTTGTATAGGACAGTATTAGTAATTGAAATGGAGATCTAGCAAGATGCTGTTAAATCGTGACTTTGCAACAGCAATAGCGGGCTCTTTGAGTAGCTCGTACTTTCGATCCTTGCTATTGCCATTGTCTTGGCCTAACGTAGTAGAAAGTTTGGCAAATCGTTGTATGCACTGCATTTGCTGCTTTGTGTGGTGTAGATACTAACTTGTGAAATTTTTCTCTGTGTGAGTACACTCTCCCTCGACTCCGCTGTCTACACTGCTCTCTTTGTTGCTAGAGCCATCACCATCGTCCTCTACCTCCTTGTCACTGTCGTTGCTTCTATCTTTATGGTTGCTCTTGTAATCACTGCTGTTGGCGAACTGGTTATAGCCTACATATGTCTGCCTTGTGCTCTGCTCTAACCTCGTAGCCTTCTCTGCTATCGTAGCTAGGCGGTTTGGAAAAAGCTTACCCTGCTATCCATTCCATAAAAATGTGAGCATCTGTGTCTAATAGGAAAGATATGTCTCTAATGTATCCTGCCCTATTCCGCGGCGAAACGTTTTGTTCTTCCGTTCTGGATTGGCAGCATACTAGAAACTGCTTATGTAAGCGGCCTGTGGATCTGTTAAACGCTGTTCTGGACCATATTGGCACTATTTCTACGTTTCACGAAGTATTTTAATGCTAATGTTACAAAGGTCTTTGAGAGCGGCCGAGTCTTCCGTAGCAGAGTGCTTGTAGGAGTCTGCCATCTTATCCTTGTAGAGCCCTACAATGTACCTGCTTATCCTAAGCTGTTTCATCTACAACTCCTACCTAGCGCCTTTAGCTATAGGGTCTAGGTTAACGTTTGCAGCAGCTTTAGCAACGGCATTAGATTCCTTTTTTTGTGCCTGCATGCGGCTTAGGAATTCATCAGCCTGCCAACTAGGTTTGCATCTGTCAATAGTAGCATGCTCTAGATTTGGCCACTCTTCGACTGCTCGTCCTGAGCTTGACAGCGCTAGTGCTCGTACTGTAGGTGTTATTGAGCTCACTTGGAAATATTATATGTCTCTAGTCATCGCAAAAAGCGTTTGCAGTTCGCAAGGTTCCCATAACGGCTGAATACTGCTATCGCTATCGCGCTGCGCCTAATGTAACTTGGCAACATAGCGGTCTCTCAAGACCTTACTCGTGGTTAATTCCTTACTAGAACAGAGCTGACAGTTCCAACCTACGTGGATAGTAAGGTGTGGAATAAGATAGATAGGTTGCTGTTCCACTAGTGGATGGGCGTCACGTAGGGCATCGCGTGACTTCAAGAGCAACTTAACGAGTGATCTTATAGCTTCTCTAAGAGTGCCACCTTTGCAGAAGTGACCTTTGCCGCACAAGTGTCTTTTTATGGCTTCTGCGTTGGGGTGAACACCTGCACCATGTACTCCACATACCAAAAGTTGTAAGTTTAGGTCGTAGTATACTCCCTATATGCTAGGCATTGCTCGTTTCGTCTGCTTACACTTGAATATAAGTATTTGCGACCCTCACGCTTGCATCGCCGTTCGTTTCTATGTGTATTTAGCAACAGTTCTCGTGTACTCCCTTTCTTGAACTGCGCGTTAGAAACGCGCCGTAAGGTTGCGAACCCTAACGCTAACGTTTGGTGGGGAAAAGCTGAAATGCGTCGCATTTTCGCGACTTAATTCTTCTAGTAGGTGCACGACGGTGCCGGTCCTACGCTTCCATCTCGCGACGCCTTCCTACGGCTGTTTCGACGTTCGACGATATACTGGTCGGTGCTTGGGTTGTGGATCTAACGGGTACCTGGGTCATATGTCTTATTCCTGGTACTTGGGTTGCGGGTTCGTCTAGTGCTTGGGTTACTCGTCAGGTCCCTGGTGCTTGGGTTGCGGGTTCGACGAATGCTTGGGTCGCTCGTCTAATTTCTGGTGCTTGGGTTGCGGGTTCACCTGGTACTTGGGTTACGGGTTCGCCTGGTGCTTGGGTCGCTCGTCTAATTTCTGGTGCTTGGGTTGCGGGTTCACCTGGTACTTGGGTTGCGGGTTCACCTGGTGCTTGGGTTGCGGATTCGCCTCGTCCTTGGGTTCTGCGCCTGCCTGGTGCTTCAGTGATGGGTGGGGCTTCCACCGCTGCGTCTATCGGTCTACTATGTACGCACCAATCGCATGGATATTCTCCCTCCTCACACCTCGACCTCGCTGTGCTTCCATCCAAATATCGGTCCATCTCGATTCTTCGGCATTCCCTTCGTTTGGGATCCATATATCTGCTTACTAACTCGTCTTTGAAATCGATCCCTCCACGGATGATAATCGCACGACTGGGCAACCCATCACGACCCGCGCGCCCGCTGGCTTGTCCGTAATCTCTCATGTTCCGTAGGTTGTCCACATGAACGATCAATCGGATGTCGGGGATGTCGATGCCCATTCCAAACGCCCCTGTCGCTACGATCACTCGAATATTGCTAGCTCGAAACTCGTCCAACGTCTCCTCCTTCACCTCGTCGGGCAAATCCACGTGGAACATCTCACACAGGAACAACCCAGCCTGGACGATGTCTCGAACGGTGTCCTTGCTTTCACACATGATTACCACTTTGCCGTCGGGTTGGGTGGCGTCCTTTAACACCTCCTCTACCATCTCTTCTAACTGCGTATCCTTCTCTTGCTAGGTGCGACCTCCGTCAATGACGCTGTATTGGATATTGGCTCGCACCGTTGACCCTTGGATCAACCGCACCTCCTCGCGGCTCCAATACATCTGGTCGAATAAATCGTCTTCGTCGGTCGGGGGCAACGTCGCCGTCAACAACACCATCTGCGTTTCGGCGAATGCCAACTTGCCCAACTGCTGCAAATGCTTCTGGAACCCTAACTGGTTGTTCAAAATCACATGGCACTCGTCAACGACGATCCGATCCAACTGACGGGTCTGACGGATCCGACTCACAAACGTCCCAAACTCCTCGCTGGTGGCCTCCCCGGGCGTGACCAACACAATCGATGCGCTGTCGGGCTGATTCCGCCCCGTCCAAACTGCACATCGAATCCCCAACCTCTCACATCGATGCACCATGTCTTTCTGCAACGCTTTTAATGGCACCACGACAATGGTCACGCCTCCGGGTTCCGTCCACGCGGGCAACATGAATAACACGCTCTTGCCTGCTCCTGTGGGCATGACGGCGACAATGGGACTGTCGCCTCGCTGGACCGCCTGCATCGCCTCCGCCTGCGCACTCCGGAACGATACCTCCCTCTGCATCATCCGCTGCAACTCCGCGTAGGTGTTCATCCGTTGCAACCGAACCCGTCTCTCCATTCGCTCGTCGTGGGCGTCATCCTCGAACGGGCATCTTTTCCTCTTCAAATCCGTCTTCTCGTCCTTGATGCAGGCGGATTCGAACCCCAAAAACCGATGCCAATCGGTGCTGACTGCTCGAAACTGCCGCCTGCGGTCCGATGTCGTGCTAGACATCTCTATGCTGTCCCGGGCGTATATCAACCCGGCGATGTGCGGCGAATGTGTGGCTTGCTCGTCGGCCGCACTGCCTGCCCCGTTCTCCTTCTCCCACTCTTCGTTCTCGTCGTCCTGGTCGGATTGGAATGCTGTTGCTCCTCGCATCCACTGCCGGCTAATGGCAATGGCGATTTCTCGATACGCCGCTACGGTAATCGGGTAACCCAAACCTGCCTTGCTCACCTCCTGCAACTCCTCCTTCATCCGATCTGTCGTCCACTTTCTCCCGTCTACGTCTGCGGGCCACATATGATCGGATACCGTGGCTTTCTCCCATAACATTGCCTCCATCTGCTGGATGAACGGCAACGCCAACCACAAATACCACACTACCAACTCGCTAACTTCTCGTGGCAAATACCGATGGATGATCTTAACGTCTCCACTCATCTGGAATCCTTTGTGGTACCGCGTGACGAACACCACCCCTCCATCCTCGATGAACATATTCCAATGCCCGCCCGCCGTGGTATTCCGGATGCTCAATATCTCCGTCCCTCTAGCCGGCTGTCCCCCACTAATATGCATTAAAATCAACAATAACCCTCGGAACTGCGCTACTTTCCGCATCTAATCTCTCATTCTCTCCCAGTCGATCCCCCCGGCTGCATCCTTACGCACAAATGGGTCTCGCAACCTCGACTGACTCTGGATGCGTTCCGACAACCAACCTCTCCCGTCTATGGGCAACCGCGATCGTTGGTCGTTAATAAAATTCCAACCAACCTCTCCATTGGTCGGGTCATCAAACAACACATCCCACGGGACACGGGGCAATTCTTCTCGGCCCTGGGCGAACAACACATCTTCGAACAATGCACGTCTCGTCGACTCGACCAACTGGTGCACCATCTCGCGGAATTGGTCCATACTAAACCGGATCGCCTTGTACTCTAACGTATACTTGTCTTTCCAATTGACATGTCCGACGACGGTGGTGCTGTAATGAATCTTCAACCCGTACGTTCGCAAATCCAACATCCATTGAATGGGACTGGCACTGCCTCGTACTATGAAACCGTCCATCATCTTCCGCACCCACTCGAAACTACTGCGGTGGTGGCCGCGTCGCTCGTTCGGGTGTCGTGGTCGGGTACCGTTGTAACTCTCGCCGTTGCTTTCGTACCCGCTGTCCTCGAAATCGCACGGACTGCTACACGGACTCAACGATTCGTCGTTGTCGATCGGACGGGATATTTGCTCGGCTCGTTGCACCACCATGAAATGTGCGATCTTAATGATGGCCGACAATACGGGCGGATACGATTCCGGACCTCGATAACCACCGCCGAACGGTCGGACACCTAACACGGCGGTGCCGCATATCAATGCCATGTCGTACTCGTTGTTATGGATCCGTTGATTCAATAACTCGATACAAAACTCCAAACACGCCCGTTGGATCCTGGTCCATGGCGTGGGTTCGGGTGTGGGTCTGCGGGCTGCCTTGCTGGGTGATTGGTTGATACTCGGCTCGCTTCCAACATCACTTTCAACCTCACTTCCCTCTCCGCCCTCACTCTCATCATCGGATTCTATCGCCGCCTCCGCTGCTACGATCATTTTCGCGTACGCTACGGACTGCCGCTTGTTGAACCGATGCGGCGGGCTCTTCTATCCGTGCTCTCGCTGGGTTCGTACGAAAAACATCAACATCTGCTGCCACGGCTTGCACTGCTCGTTAACGGTCTTTGCATCCTGATACGGCTGCAATGGCTGGTATTGGGTCTGGTGCATCTCCGTCCGAATGGCCTCTAACCGCAACATGACGCCGCTGTTCTCGACGGTCGTCTGACTGATGGCCGCTACTTCTCCCATGGCTTGCCACACTGCTGTCTCGATGGGGTCGTCGTCGTCGTCTTCGTTGACGTTGGGTTGTCGGACCGCCTCTAACAAATCCTCGCGATCGCATCCATCCAAATACTTCAACCACCCTGTTCGCTTCAACCACGGGGTGACTTCGGTGGCCTCGCCTTGCTGGATCTTGCTGTTGGCCTCTTCCTGCATCAACTCCCAATACTCGTTTGCTCGCTGCCACGCACGGCTCCACGCTACCTCGCTGGTGCTGGCGTGGATCTGCTCTGCCGTCGCTGCTTCGGGCTGGCGGACCTCAAAATAACTCGATCCATGTCGGCTGGGAAAAAACCGCTGGCAACGTACTTGCTTCGCTCCTTGCTGGAATCGCCGCTGTATAATGGCTTGCTTCTGCCTTCCGGACCCTCCTTCCTTTCCATATACGGTCCATCGATGCTGTCTATGCCAATGGACCCGCATACTTCCTTGACCGCGACATATATGTGAACATTGCGCTGGCGCCAATTCGCATTTGAATCCATCCTTGTACAATGGTAACTCCGGGATGGGTTCGTCGACATATGCGGGTACCTCGAACTCGGTTGGATACCGGACGATGCCTGGCCATTGCTGGACCTCTTCTGTGATACCGATCGCATCTTTGCTGCTGATCCGATGCTGTTTGCCTTGTAAATGTCCTTGAACCTCACCTAGCCATACTGCGTGCCGGCATGCTTTGCATACGATAATACTCCACGCTGGTATATGGTCGAAATGGTCCATCTTCACACGGTAATCTGAAACCTTCCTATGGCTTTGGATGAACGATATTCTGCTCGATGCGAATACTATTGTCTACGCTTCTTGTCCTTCCGTCTTGCTGTCTACCTTCTACACGCCCTCCTGAATTTGATAACGGCTTGCTCGTACGCCTTCCACTCTCGCTTGTGCTTCCACTCGTTACATGGTCGGGGCGGTGCATGGGCCATGATCTGCGAAACGCGCCCTCGCCCGCGCTCCTGGTGCGCGAACACCAAAATCCGACTGCACTGCTTTGCACGGCGATATCTTGCCCTCTCTACGGGTTTCACGGGTTCTTCCTCATACAAAACGTGTTCACAAAAATGCGACATTGTACTTGCGCGAATCTGGGCCTGTTCCGGCGTGTTTTGGCTTACCCTAAATGACTGTAATGTACTCGACTGTAACCTACCCCGTGATTCAATATACATAGTAGTTGGGATACAAAATGCATAAACATCGGAGTGTAATGTACGTACGTTACACTGGAGTATTTTGGATAGAAACCGCCCGACAACATTGGAAGGCTTACACGTCCAATTCTATAAGCATGTGATAAGAACAATTCCTGGCTATGCATCCATTTGATCACCGCTTTCACCACGACATTCATGACCATCACGGCCATTACTTCAACAGCTCCTGCTCCTGTCATGGAACCTGCTTTTCTACGCTCTCTTTTTTGCCTCGTGCGCTCCAGCTCCTCGCGGAACAATGCAAAGCAACAGGTCGGTGCGAGCTCAACCATCAGCCCAGGTACCTGGCTGCGCTACCTCGACCGGATCCAACCGCTCTAACGTCATACCTAGACTCTGAACCAACGCGAAAGACCAAGCAAGTATCGGCTGGCGTGGGAGAATTCCGTGAAGCTCAAGAAATTGGTGTCCGAATCCCCAAAATCCGCCTGGCAATCACTGTTTGAACTGGAATGGGAAGATTGCGACGCGAACCCTCAACCGCCAGAGGTATGTGGCATGACCGATTGTACAACGTACTTATACACACTGTCTTACCATGCAGTAGTTGCAGAACCACAGTCTTCTCGAGATCCATGGCTTCACACCGCTTGGGCCGGAGTGGGAGCTTATCGACGTCTTAGTCTCCGACTCCCAGTGGCGCACACTTCCAAACCTGATGCGGGGAACATACGGCCAGGTACTATTGTCGGACTTCTTCGATGTTGATTTGCACGTTGTGCAACGATGGATCGAAGCGAAAGGATACCCTACGGAACCTCAAGGGCATGATTTAGTGTTGGACGTGGACCTTGCAGGTCAATTCCGTCTTATCGGGTATTCGTCGGACTTACCTACTACGGTAGAAGATCTGATGCGTACGGAGACCGGTCGAATGCTGGTGAGATCTCAATTGACCGAGGATGCCATGGGGAGGTGGGAGGCCAACAGTTACGCTCAAGAAGCGATTCAAGCTCTAGCCGCTGCGAGGGTTGCAAAGCCGTCTCAGGCTTACCGGCACGGATGTTTTGAGATGCTCCGTTGTGCTATGGAACGAGTAGTCGCTGCTCCAGAGGCCGCATGAATTATGGCACTTGTGCTTACAGCAGAAGGAGGCCCAAGAATCCAATGAGCTACACAGCACAGCGTCTTGCATATCACGATGCTGGAAGCTTGAATGCTGCTACCGGATCTGAGGTCCAGGCGAGGACAATTCGGAGAGGGATCACAACAAACCAGGGTTGCTCGCTCAGAGCTTTGGGTATAATTACCAGCCTTGTTCTTATATATTCGCTCCATCTTCTGTTCTTGTTGAATGGTCGCACTTTTTGTATCGGTATGCAAGGAAGAAATCCTGAAGAGAGTGGCGGTGACGTAAATGTCCCGCGCTGCCGCATCTCAGCCTCCTAGACGTACACACCTGCCTATTCTTCAAGTTGGCAACCTGCGTCCTGCACCGCCAACCTCGAAAACCCCGCTTGCTGTCTTCCTCCTATCCGCAACATAAATACCTCCGGCATGCCGTCTGTTTCGGCCGACATGGGCTGCAACAGGTCTGGGATAATCACGCGGCATGTCTCAGCACGAGGCGACAAAGGTATGCTATCCTGAGTGTCGCGATTTGGTTCCGCTTTGGCTGACTTCTCTTAGGAATGAGCACTTCCAGAGTGAAGAAAAGTGAGCCTGGAAGACATCTACGCAGAAGCAAGCGCCTGGAAAAGAGCCAGGACAAATTGGCATTTGAAAGAGTAGTTCAGGAGCAAGAGTGTCCTCAGAGGCCTGAGAAGGCGTGTCATCGAAAACGAAGACGACCACAGGAGGTAGAAGTACCATTGGAGCCCGATCGAGCCGACGAGCGGCGCAAGCGAGCACGAACATCAGCTCTTGCTGCTCCTATCGAAGGAGATTCGAAGCCGAGCGCGGCGAATGCCTTGAACGACGACGACCAGAAACCGATCAAATACTGGAGCGAGCACGGAAGGTGGCCTGAAGAGTACTTCGAGCAGAGCAGCAAAACGAACAGCATCCTTGCACGGAAAAGGTCAAGGACTTCGCTTTCGCGTAAGAACTCAGATGCGGGCTCTGTTCAGCCCAACTCCACCACTCCGAGCGATGAGCAACAACGAGAGGTGAAAAGTGCACCGTACAAAGACCCACGCTACAAGGTGTGGCTGCAAACGTTCGGCAGCTTCATGGAAGAATCAGACATGAGAATCACCAAAAAGAGTCAGCAGGAATATTCCAAACTCCTCAATGACGAAACGGGAGTTCCTCAGATATCTTTATTCCGGGATGACATCTTCAAGAAGACGTGCAGGAAGGTTCAAGATAGGAACGAGTCTAGAGTCATACAAGATGTCACTCGGCTGATTGCTCCATCTGCCGAGACACTCGCTACTTATGGCGCCGATAGCCTTGACTGCCTGATCGAGAGCGTCAATGAAGGCTGGAACGACTCCATCCCTGTGACAAAGACTCGACCGCAGCCAGACTATGCTGTCGGCTTTCGAAGGGAGGCATTCACCGAAGATCGACTCAGCAAACTTCAACCATTCGTCGGGGAGGTCACAGACTCTCGCAACGAGTCCTACTTCATGGCCACGTACTACATGTACTTCCCGTTCCTGACGTGCGAAGTGAAGTGCGGTGCCGCAGCGCTCGACATCGCCGACCGCCAGAACGCCCACAGCATGACACTTGCGGTGCGAGCAGTCGTGGAGCTCTTCCGGTACGTGGGCCGCGAGAAGGAGTTGGACCGGGAAATCCTCGCCTTCTCCATCTCACACGACCACCGATCCGTGAGGATCTACGGTCGGCCCAGAAGTACTACCGACATCCGATCCACACTTTTGATTTCACAGCTCTTTACGGCAGGGACAAGTGGACGGCGTACAAGTTCACGACAAGTGTCTACGAAACCTGGATGCCTAGTCACTTCAAGAGGATCTGCTCGGCCATTGACGCCTACCCGTCCGATGTGAATTTCGACCTGTCACAACAGTCTGAGCTTCACTTTACTGAACAATCTGAATTATCACAAGACTTTGAAGCTTACGGCTTGGTGCAGTCTAGCGCAGGCTCTGTATCCGCGCAGGCGCAAGCTGACGACCAGTCTAGCGTTGCGGATGCTCAAAAAATAACTCCAAATACTTCGATGAACGAAGTGAGTGACAGTGGACCTTTTAAACGGCCGAGGAAAGACCGCGGGCGAGGAGGGCGATAGAAACAGCCTCTACCGGAACATGTTGTGGCATGTTCCTTGGGTATGCGGTGAAGCTTGTTTCTCTTTTCGCTCTTTGGAAGTGCCAGCCTCGAAGAGTTCCTCGGCAGGAGTGATCCAACCCTCTTCCTTTCCTCTTCCTTTCCTTTTCCTTACCAATGCCTCCCACGCCTGTCAAAAGAAACGTGAGAAAAACATCACACAGTCGAAACGAACCGTAGTGTCGTCACGCAGTTGGGGAACCCAAAGCCATAAGGGAGAGGGAAAGAATTCTTACCGGACGCGAATGCCCGACCCGTGGAGGGACGGTGAAAAGTGGCGGCAAACAGGACGCTCCCACACACATGCAAATAGCGTTCATGTTTGGACGAGAGGAGGAACGGGTGACGCGCCATCTTCGACCATTTACACTTTGTTCTTCATTTTCGATGGATTGTAACATTCTTCTCCGCACAACTTGTTACGTTTTCTTGGGAAAGGGACTTGGACTGTGCACGTTACTATCGTCCCCTTTCCCCGAATGTGAGCTGTATCTGGTTCTCCACAGTTCATATGTGCTATGTTTGTTTCTGTTTGTGCTTTCGAACACACCTTTGGGGACAAGGCAGTTGGCAGATGTATAAGCGGTTTGAAGATCTCGCGCTGGGCGCGGCGACTTGTGTTGGTTGTATCTATGGCCGTAGACATAGAGTTGCGTATGCTTGAGAAGAATTTTCAATGTCCATCGTTTTGAAGGTGCACATCTCTACGACAAGGTACGGTCGTAGACGATGCAAGTCATGTGATGGGGTCTTGGATAAGGTGTAGTCGCCACAACATGGAGGGTGGCCACTCCAACCGTCCTGCTTCCTGTGATGATAACCAATCAAACTCGAGGCAGGTTAGCCATATAGTGAGCTAACTCTACCTCCTAGCTGGTGTGGAACAGACCGAGGCTAGGGATATCAGGGCGCCCCCGTTCCTCGTGCGTGAGGAAACGACACTGTCTCTCGTTCAGACCCAACACGGAGAAAACATCTGCAGGTACACTCTGCGGCGTGCTTCCAGAGATTTTGGCTCGTCTTCTAAAGAGTTATACGAGTCGAGTGACGTTCGGTCCGGCCTTCGTCCCTTGATGAGTCTCAGCCGCTTCGTCTCCTCCCGTCCCGAGAGATTTCCCTGGTCTCTCCACGCTCTTACAGATAACCTTCTTTGAGCCGATGTCGGAACGGGTGTCGAATTGGTCGTCCGCAGCGTGAGGAACGCTGTGGCGTGCCTTCAAGGGCTGGTAATGCAGGAGCTGTCGTGACTTTGGTATGGTTGGCCCGCCGGTTCTCGCGGCGTTGGCGTAGAGGCTGCACGGTTTCGCCAGTTTGATCGTGGCCGGCAGTCCCGATGTAGCGTGACAGTGCTTCGTGAGGTTGGGTTCACATTTGTTGGAGTTTGAAGCGGCAGGGAAGGCAGCCGTGCTGCGTTTCTCGAGTCGAGCCGAGCGTTGGTCACCCGCGTCTTGAGTTGTTTCTTTCGCGTCGCTGAGCTGCTTATGCCGACGTTTTACAGCTCTTGACGTCATTGTAGGAAAATAGTTGGCAAGATCTCCCCATTTCAGCTGTGCCACGTTGCGAAGGTGAAGCAGATGCTCATCGAGATCTTTTGTCCAGGGGTTTTGCGGCATTGAATTGCGTTTCTCACTGATGCGGCCCGCCTGGTCGGACCCGGCCATGCAGGTACGTAGCCCGTGGTGGCCATTCCGACATGTGCGATCATGTGCATCTGGCAAGTCCTTAGCGAACTCGTTGCGCGGTGGGCTTAGAGCAGCTCCCAGTACATGTACTGTGCTCGGCTGGGGAGACACCAGACCAGGCGAAGCTCTGTCACCGTCCTGCATCGGCTGCTCAAACCGTTCCGAGTTACATCCATCGATGCAGCTGTGCATAGGTGTCGGATAGGATGCAGTTGGGGACATCAGGCCCGTTTGGTGAAGGAGTCTGCTTTCCGGCTCTCCAACAGTTGTGTGTACTGATGTGGGCGCCTCCTTCCGTGTTGTCACCGATCCAGTGACCTGGAAGAAATTTAGTGCTGTGGTAGCACCGAATGACGCTCATTCCTTGGCCAAGGCCCAGATCGAGGTCCTGGCACTCCTAGGTGAGCGGAGCAAGTATGCTGGCGACGAGCCAGGCTTCGAAGTGCCGAAACTGTCTCTTGATCCAAGTCCAGAAGTTGTACGGGCCATCACAAAGCGGATATACGAGAAGGCCGGAAAGCGGCGCGAACTGGGCATGATGGGGCGTGCCAACGTCCTCAATAGCTTCTCCGAGGATCGCTATCTTCGCGAGCATGAGCAGATGCTGTGGATTGGAAAGCAGCAGAGCCCGCGGTACCTCTCACGCACCCGGCAGATGGCAGCTCAGACGCCCGATATGACTGCCGCGCAGATGGCTGCGAATATTTCAAGGCCAATGACTCCACTTGACCCTCCAATGGGGACGCCGCTTCTCCGCTTTCTGAAGCTCGAAAGCCCAAGTCCGAAATACTCAGCGGCTGCGAGTACAGCCAGCACAAGCTGGAGTGGATCATGATCCCGTTAGTGCAAAAGTACCTCATGGATAACGAACAGTAATAGTAATACCAGTCTGTACCATCTCCGAAACTAGTTTAAGCTCTTACTATCACCCTGAAAAACGTGGCAATAGGTCGATATTGTTTCATTTGGCATCTTTACAGCCGCATTGCAACTCTTAGTACAGCTGGTCGAACCCTTGTGATAGCCTATATAAAAGGACCACTTCCGACTTATCATCACTGCCAGACAGAGCTTCGCAGACCATCCGACTCGTGGACGTGCGGAGGCACAGCACAGAATCGTACTGCAACTGTTTCATAGCTACAACGGGCATTGTAGACTGGCCCTCGCAGACTGAACGGTTTTCGAGTTTTGAGGAAGTTGATCAAGGGCTTGCTGCAAGGTTAACGATAATCGAGAATATGCTTCCTGGTTGACATTTCCGTCTCGATACTCCTGCAGGAAACCCTTGTGCATCAGGCGCACCGCAGCCACAACGTGGTGGGGATAAGGGTCGATTGCGATGAAGGATCTGACAATGGGTCGCGCAGAGGAGCAAATTTCGATTCCATCGATTGAATCTTCCTCGTCTGGGACAATGGTGTATCTGCTCTCCAGGCCGAATTTGAGGGTATTGAAGCATTCGTGTTCGGCTTCCAGGTTCGTGGACCTCAGCGTGGAAAGCAGATCGTCGCGATGGGCAGCAGTGAGAGCGTCGACCAGGATCAAGCGGCCAAGATAGTAGAGCAAAGAGTTTTCGTACCAGTTCAAGAGATCCACCTGACCCAGGAGGTGCAATTGCCTTCCGAGATTGCTCAGCACAGGGTGGATGGTGGTATCAAACACATCGATGGCATCGAGAACAGCACTCCACGCAGACTGGACCGTAGCCTCCTTCACGCCTTCCCTCAAAGCTTCCTTCAAGCTTGCGATTGTACGCCAGGTGTATATCGTGCAGACGGACGCAGCTGATACGATTTGCGGACAGAATGTCTCCAAGTTGCGCGAGCCTTTCTCTCGCCACTCCTCCGTCTGTTCACGGAATGAGCCAACCAAAAACGCCCGCGCCAACTGCCAAACTGGCTCCCAGCACGCACCGTTGAGCCCAGATGACAAAGAAGAACGAAAGTTCAGCGTCATGGAATCAGATGTGTCCCAAGTCACGGACGCCCAGTAGGCTCGGCTTTCGAGGTTTAGATATGCTTCAGTCAGACTTTCACCCAAGTCCACCCCATTGTGCGATGAGGAATCTGGCCAGGCCGACACTTCCGAGCCATTGAACTGGCAGCTTCGCAATCGCTGTCGAAGCTGCTGAATGTGCAGCAAGGCCGTTTGGCTGCATGCCACGCCGTTCATACCATCTAGTTCCTCCTCCGAAGAGATACTCAAGGGAACTGGTGTTTGGCCAAAGAGGTACAAAGCGAGGACCGAGCGATAAGACGGTCTATTGATGGCTTTAAGCATGTCTCTCCGAGCCTTCCGCCAGCACAGCGTGTTAATATCATCACAAAATGACGGGTGCAGACGGTGCGAATCTGGAGCGAACAGTGGGAGCCATCTAGCAGCATATGCTTGGATGGCGCTCCGCAAGCATTCATCGATTTCTCGGTCCTGGCCGACCATCTGCGGCTCATGATCCGGTAGTCTCTCACTCACCTGGAGATCCAGTTCGGCAAATAGCTTTGATGGAGAGATGCTCGCTTCTCTGGTTGGTTCAATACTGGAGACAGTCAGTTAATGCAGACTTCTGATGAGTGACATCCATACACTAATGGGCAGCCATTTTTGCCAACCCATCGTCCAAACACGACGCCAAAGCTTTGACTGAACATCGTCTTAGCACATCGTGTAACCAGTGCATGCACCGAATCGTCTGCTAGACCAAGTGATTGGAACGATACAGTGTCGGGATACGACTTGGGTCTGCTGCTAGAAGGGACACTTAGAAAGCCGTTAGCATGGTTCGTGAGAAGAAGCGGATATGAACTCCTTGATAGCTACCTTGATTCGCTTGATGAACGACACCTTCCTGTCGCGGTAGAGGACTGCACTGATGCTCTTTCGACATGTCGACGTGACCGTGGCTGTTTCTTGATCCACTGCTCGGAAATGCATCGTCAGCCTTCCAGCATCGCAAGAAGTGCGGTCTAGCTAGACTACCCAAGCAGTTATGCTCTACCTCGAAAGTACACGATTGTTGCCTCAGAGCACAACGAGAGCAACTTCCGCCGATGTCGCCTGATCGAAGTCCAGTTTTGGAGGCATCGCACGCCACGCGCGACCGGCGGCAGGAATCGCAGCTGGAACACTGCGTTCTTCGCGATACGGGATAGCCCTGCATCCAGTATGCCATGCGGTAAGGTGCTGCTCGATGATCGAAATCGTGTGTGGAGATGGAAAGAAGACTATCCACGAGAAGAACGAGAGTTCGTCTGGTCACAAGCCGAGGTGGGCAGCATGACCAATCTCTAAGGTAGAACTAGTTCTAGGCGAACACGCTGTGTTTGTTTCAATTTTGTGCACTACATCACTCCACTGCTAGGTAAGTCTGAATATACACGTGTAGAACGATCTCGCAGTACCCAAGGCAAGTTTTGACTGTCTACCGCATTGAGCTCTCGAATACCGCCCTCAACTCAGCTTCGGTCAGCATTTCAATACCTAGCAAGTCGTTGTCAAGATGACTAGAGAAGTTACCTCCATATTTGGTGTCCCACATCGCCACCTTACAATACCCGTCCATCGCGGCTTGCATCTCGCCTCTCTCCAACTCGACATGGCTGTCCTTTAACACGTCTTCGAGATCGCGTGTCGCGAGCGTCCAATCCTGTCCACCCTCTTCTCTGGCATAACTGATGAGGTGGTTCTGCGTCACTGCCGCGGACTGGATGTACACAAGCCGATTCTTCGTCTCATCTTGCTTCTCGATGACGCCAACGACTGCTTTTGCGACATCGGCTAGGGTCGTGGCGCTGAAGAGAACATCGCCGCCGTTGTATAGCGTAGCAGTGTGGTGAGCCGGATCAATTATGAAACCCACGTTCAGCCCCCAATCCAGGAAAAGCCCGTTTGCAATGCCCGTCCAGGTAAAATGTGGGTAATTGGCGTGCTTCTCTTGTAGATACTGCCGCGTGGCGACTTTCGGCTGGCATACCGGCAAACCTGCGCACAAAGGGTTGAGAGAGTCCATGCCGAATTCAGCGGGAATGAAGCGTCTCACGCCAGCAGCACAAGATGCATCGATGAGGGCATCCTGCGAGCCAATGGCTAGGGTGGCTAGGCAGGAGACAACGACATCGATGCCCTCGAGTGCTGGCCTGATGGTTTCCGAATTGCTGAAGTCGATCTGCTTGATGGTGATGGTTGTGTAAGGTTTGAGCTTCGAAGAATTTCCGCCGATGCGTGAGAGAACGGTGACGGAATGATGGGCTTGGAGAAGGGCCTCGAGAACTGAGATGCCCAGGTTGCCGGTAGCACCTGCTAATGCTACTCTGAGGGGTGCCATGTCTCTACCGAGACTCGATGGGAAGGACTCTGCACAGTTGGTCAACACAATCGATAAATATCCTGTTGAGCCGGGGAGAGCAGATCACGGTATCTTAAGTGGCGGCAGTGCATTGCTACAAGATCAGTGGCCGGACGGTCTGGTTCGTAAGCGATGCTGGCCTGACGTCGGTGTTCATATCGTGGTGGAGCAGTCCCAGGCACGGGCGTATGCTTAGAAAGGAAAGTGGTGCATTCCTCGGATCCGAGGACAAAGCTAGTTAGGTCTTCTGTCCATTTGAAAGCTTGACACAGCTTCCGACATAGCGTTAACGAAGTCCTGGGCTGGAGGAGGAACGCCTGACATTCACGAGGCTGACCTTAGATTTCGAGATCGCCGTAAACCGCATTTGTAAGAATTAGCGGATCAGGCAACTGAACCACATTTCGCTGGTAGTGGTTGCCTATCTGATACGTGCTCATACTGCAAACAGGCATTGTCAAACCTTGGCAAAAGACTACTTGCAGGCCAACTCATCGCCAACGCTCTGGCATTACTCCTGCGCTACGGCCTTACACGCCATTCTTCTTCGTCTCGGATCGACCAACGAGCCACTTCTCAAGGAAGCGTATCTGCGTTGAGATGTTGTTTCTCATTGTCTCGCCGGCATATGAGTCAAAGTGTCCCCCTGGGAGCAGCTGTAACTCTTTCGGCTCTCGCGCTCTGGCATATGCAGCAAGAGAGAGATCTGGTGGGGTCAGAGTGTCCAACGTCGGCACAGTCAGCAGTAACGGAGTCGGCGATATCTTCTCAATTAGCTGCTGCGCCTCGTAGGCGCGGAAGAGCTCCACACTGTAAGGCCGCCTGTCAGCATCAAGAATCAACTGGGTCCCGGGCACAACAATACCTCTTCAGAGTGATGCTGTTGTTCCTTGTGGACTTCTTTTGCCACTCCATAAAGAAGTCGTAGACGTCTTTGCCGTTCAGAGCGCAGCTCCCGAACAGGTCCTCGTGAACGATAGGAACATATGTCGGCTCCTTGCCCTGCATCCTTCCGATACGGTCTGCGAACAGATCAGCAAGATATCCCACAAATGAGCCGAGCCCGTCTCAGGACAGACAACAGACCTGCTGCGAACGCTTGTTCAAGTTGCGGGATCAAGTCTGGCCGCACCAGACGATGAAAGTTCTCCACCCGGAGACACAAGGCCCTTGGCTCAGGACCACTTTGACTCGTCGTTCAATGGCAGCAACTGTGAGAACATGTCCGCCGCTGTACGAGGTTCCCCAGATGCCAATCTTGTCGGGGTCCACTTCTGACCTTGTTGCTGCGTAGGTAATGGCGTCGGAGTAGTCAGAGATCTGTAGATTGGGTACAAGTTCGCCTCTTGGTTGGCCAGGCATGTGGTCACTCTCTCCGAAACCACGATGATCGTAGATGAGACAATTCATGGGAAGAGCAGACGTGAAAGACTCGGCATAGAAGTCCAGCGTCATTTCTTTCAGCGCGGTAAAGCCGTCGGCCAGCACGAGCGTGGGCAGCTTGTTGTTGGAGGTATTGTCCAGCGAATAGAACCATCCGCGTAGAGTGATTCCATCGGAAGTTTTGAACTCGATGTTTTGCCGGCCCATGCTGATGGAGTGGAGCAGGAGGGATAGTTATGGAAGTACGTTCGTGATGATGACCAACACGGATGATTCACGCGAATGCCATGGGGTGATGATAGCTGTAGACATCTTTATACGATAACAGCGCGTAGGTGACTTTGTGCCGGCTTCTGGTCCAGTACGTCCTGGAGGCTGCAAGACGAACGAGAATTCCCGTCATGTTGCATTGTTGTCAGGCGCGTTCGCGAATTTGCACATGCTCCTTCCACACTAGACCTCTTTGAGAACGGCTCCGATCTCGGATCCGATCGGATCCGATCGTTAGCTCAACTTAGTTGAAAGCAACCGCTCTTCGTCCCTCCTCACCTCGACTCTCATACCCGCCCCCCCCTCTACGATCATTTCAGATCTGAGTACGCCTGCCTAGGTACCTCGTATAATATGTGGGATCATCACAAGCACACAGGCCTTCGTTCTCCTACGTGGGCTGGCGAAGATCGTATTGTCTCTTGTTGATCCGCTCCCCTGGGTTCTTACGACGATTCCAGAACGATCCAGGACTAATAACGCCACAAGTAATGCATGCCAGGATTGCACACGTAGCAGTTGAATGGGCATCATACACGCCATCTCCAGGAGTCGACTCTCAGCCGAAGAGAATTGAGGGGCCTCCCAACGCCGTTGCTTCGCTCCACGACACCAACCATGCAGTATTGACCTCCGCACGCTTGTGACTCATGAGCACCTTCTCCATGTTCCTTCTGGTTTCGATGGTCCGTTCGCTTTCCTAGCCTAAAAGTAAGCAGGTCTGAATCCACAGGGCATGTCAGCTTTGGACAGCAGCTCTCTGTTCTCTCCCCTGGGTCAGTGCTGCCATTCTTTCTCCGCACTGTTGCTCTACACTCACGAGGTCGAGACCGTGTTGGCCCGTTGCTCGCGTGGCGACCCGAACTCAGCAGCTTGACGTGCTACAGATATATGTAGTATTTACGGTGGTGTCACCCGCACTTGCTCTTGCTTCCGTACGTCCTACATCTCTTGCCTCCCCTCCCCAACATCTCAACAATCACTGCCGTCTTGCTCGCTTGGCGCTCAACCTAGCTTACCTGACACGGGGGCCCATACCCTGCCTAACATACCAGACGTCCCAAGGACATTATGGCGTTGGAGAGCAAAGAAGGTGTACCCAGCACTGCCGAACAGCATGTGGAATACGCCGAACCTGCGACCTACGAGAATTCAGAGCAGGCTCCTGTCACCTCGAAGACTTGGCTCGTCATCATGGCAAGCGAAAAGACACTGTTTGGAGACGAGACAGCCGAGATATGCTAACGGGACCTGAGCCGCAGATACTGTCCCTCCAGTTCGGTACCGCGTTTTGGCCTATTCCTGCCGTGACCGCCGCAGGAGTAGGAATAGCTACCAGCCTCGGAGACGCCACCGCAGCACCTTGGTACGTGACCAGTTTTGTGCTTGCAGTCTGCATTGCCTTCATGACTTGTGGTGCCAACTCCGACCTGTTCGGCCGACGAAACTTCATATTGGCAGGGAATGTACTTGCCCTGGTGCGTGAGACATTCCGATCCCAGAATCCCACTGGACGATTGGTCGCTCGTGCTGAAGGCATCTAGGTCGGCAATGTGGTTGCAGGGGAGTGCAAAGTCCGCCAATACTATCACCATCGGAATGGCTATAGCAGGATTCGGCTCAGGCAACTGTCAACTCGCTTCATTTGCACTTGTAAGGCCCCGTCTCACCCCAGCAAGTTTCAGCGGCTGACTACGTCCCACAGCCAGAGTTGCTGCCCAATAAGTGGAGGCACAAAGGCATGGCCACCACACGCTGAGATGACTTGCTACCCAGCGGCTTACAGACTTAGGCGTTGTCGCTACAGACATGTTCCTCTTTATCGCCATCTTGGTAGGCTGAAAGATAAGAACCGCTCGGCGTTACGACGCTTACACGTATACAGATTGGACCGGTGAGCGGTAGGTATGCGGTACTCCACGGCGACGACTGGAAATGGCTTTTCTATGCTCCCGCCATTATGCATGTAAGCTCGCCTCAGCGCACCTGACGTTGGAACTGAGTTCACATGTTCAGGTTATGTGTCTTGGGGGCGTCTATAGCCTATACTATCCTCCAAAGCACCCCAGGGGAGTGCCTTGGAGGGAGGCAGTACGCGGGATGGACTGGATCGGAATGGCGCTCTTCACTGCCGGTGGCACACTGTAAGTGGTGTGGAGAAGGACCATCCGAGATCTGTTCCCGCTCATATCGATACCGCATGACATGACTGACTCATCCCTAGGACTCTCACGGGATGTCTTCTTACCACTACAATCTCATCGTCAGATGTCCGCGTTGTAACCCCCCTGACGATTGGTCTTGCCATGATAGCATGCTTTGGTATTTGGGAGAATCAAGCAGAGCATCGGTTCGACATTCGATATCCGCTGTGTCCACGCCATGTGTTCACGAAGGGTAAGGGCAGAGATATGACGGCACCTTTTCTTGTTGTGTTTGTAAGTATCGTCCGCTCATGCATCGAATTACACTGACCAGACGCGGACGGAAACAATGTTCTATTACATCATCAATGTGATCTGGCCGACAATGGTGTGGGTGGTACTTACACCCGCAAACCGCTTCAGTCACTGACTCGTACATAGGAATACCTTCTGGAACGGTACTTCAGGTGGCCTCAATGGAGTCGTTCTCTCGCTACCACCAAACGTTGGTTTGGTCTTTGGCGGCATACTGCTGGTCGCCTTCGGGAGTCGGATACGCAATTGGAAGTGGACACTTACGGCCTCCGTCGTAATAACAGTGTTGTTCGGAGCCCTGCTGGGCCTGGTTGGACCCGATCGGAAGGGTATGATGATTGCCTTCGTCTTCATTAACCAAATATGTATGGGTTGGGGTCAATACCTCTCGATAGCTTATACCCAACTTGGTGTGAGCATTGTCCGCCACTAGCCGTAATGAGAACAACTGACCTGTTGCAGGTGGAGCAGAAGGATCTTGGGGTCTCTGGTGGACTGTCCGGCGTCGCTCGAAACGGAGGACGTGTTGTTGCTCTTACGGTGTGTACGACTATTCTCGCGAATGTACAAGCCAGCAGCATGCAAAATCTCGTCCCCGCAGCAGTCACCGCAGCAGGACTGCCCGCGGCATCCGTTGCCGCACTCTTGCGCGCCCTACCACTCGGTGAAGCAGCCCTCCGACAAGTTCCAGGCATCACACAAAGCGCCGTGGCTGCTGCGCTTGCAGCCTATCAGCAATCATACGTCGTTGTGATACGGTATGTATGGTCTCGCACCCTGTCACTGTCGTCCGGTGAGATTCCCCGCTAATGGCAACGCTGTTAGGACCACTGCTTTGGCATCGCTCTCCTTTGGTATCCTCAGCATCTTGGCATGCTTCTGGTGCATTGACATCGAGGATCGCATGACGGACAAGATCGAGATACATTTGGCAAACGACCCTAACGCCAGCAAGAAAGCAATGGAGCTTCACTAAAGTGAGTCAGCTGCGTTATCGGTACGCTGCACGCTTGCCCAGCTATAAGGTAGATATGAATCAATATCAAGTATATAAAGTGAGTTTGAGATCTCTCCAGCGTATTGAGTGGTAAGAGACTGTGAAACGCCAACTTGTGCAAAATCAAGGACAAACCCAAACAATCGATCGCACGAGCATGCTCAGCTTCCGGCTATTCCAAGAGAGAATGGTGGAGGTCAATTTGGACATTACAAACCTGCATGCTGAAAGATCGTGGGAAATGGACTCGGCTGCACTGGTGCAATGCGAGCCTTGAAGAAGAGCAAAGGAGCGCAAGAAGCAGCTAAGGAGCCATGTTCGTAAGCATATGAAACTTGACATCCTGATGTAATGCTGTCTCGATCCTCGACCACGTGCTGTCTACAATCGGTCTTGTCTCACGGAATAGAGCCTGATAATAGCCTCCACTTTCAAATAGACACAATTTCGCTTTTTAGCATCTCCAAGCGCTTGCTTTCTACACAAAACTCGAGTCTCTGCTCGCCATCCCGCCTCTTCAACCGCTTTCTCTGTAGCCAGGACTCAATCTTCCGCAAAGCAAACTCATCATGCGTCTTCGCTGATACAGCCCAATCAGGACTATCATCATCAAACCAGCCCGGAGTGCCTGCTGAGATGAGCTCCTCTCCGAATTTTCTGCACGAACCAAAGTCGAGGATTACGACATCATTATTCCTATCGAGGGCGATGTTCATTGGATTCAGATCGTTGTGCGCAAGTCCCAGGGAGTGAAGATGGTCGATGCCCGAACAAAGACCGGTCATCCAACGACTGACATCGAAGTCGCCAGAGTCACAAGGACCGCATTCGAAGTGCTGCTGCAGTGTCTTAGGGTACTTCTCCAACACAAGGCCTGCGATGCGGTCGCCTTTCAAAATACAGCCGTGATATTTGACCAGATTTGGATGATGGTGCTGCTTGAGAAACTCAAGCATCTTTGCTTCGTCGAGGAGAATCTGAGGAATGGTTCTAGCCACGTCGGCATCTTCAAAGCCTATCATGTTGGCTCGCTTGATGTAGTGACTGCCTGTGTTCCTAATGTCCTGCACGGTCAGGCCTGGCGGCGCAAGTGGGTAGGCTCGGTCGTCTGGAATGGCTCAAGTAGTCGCTGATAGTCTTCGTCACTTAGATCGTATTTCCGTACGCCTGATACTTCGCCGAAGCAAGCCGTCCCATTGCTATCAAAGCAAGCAAACGTGACGCGGAGGACCCTGTCCGTTTCAATGTCGTGTACTTCGGCTACAGTTAGACGGGACCGTTCGCTATCGTACAGCCCACGTTCGCTTATTGTAGGCGTAGTATCAGCCATGCAAGCCGTCTCGTCGACTGAGTGCTGTGTGGGAGAGAGTTATGGAGAACCGTGGTGGAGGATGCGGTGAAAAGCGTTTCCAATTTGCAGGAGGGTACTTACTTGGTGCCTGAGGCATTAACCTTCTTATATCCATGGCTATGAAGGATTCGCCATATACTGATTGGGGACAGGTGAATATTCGCTGTCGTCTTTAGACGCCAAGCCTCTGACGCTTACACCTGCAAGCAGCCGATCTCCTCCAAGTTGTTCATCTTTTCAAGGAGTATACGTAGTCTGACACGTTACATGCGATTGGTAGTAGAACTGTAGAAGGACGACGCTGCACACGAATTTCAGCGCCTTGGATCGCGAGATGGCAAAGCTGGGACGACAACGACAACAAGGACGACATGAAGCCAAGTATACAAGATTCCAGTGTGTGAAGGGTCACCGATTTCTGAACACTGTCGATGGCCGCGCGCTGCCGCTTACTGCTTGGGTGTTATCAGACAGTGATCTCGATGAAGACTCCCGTTAAACCAAGAACGTGTCTTCCGATCTTGGAAGGCGTTACAAGGCGATACTGTTCTCTGAGCTGCAAATCGTGCTCGAGGACAGCTCCAGTAGCGACTCAGGCAATCCCATGACAGTGCTAGCAGCCCAGCTAATGGGATTGGCGAGGAGGTGATTAGGCCGCTTTACTGACATAAGACGGCCAGGATATTGTTAGCGCCCAAACTCCTGTTGCCGACTCAGCATAGAAAGAACAACAACTTATCACCGGATTCTGGCAATGGATTGTGGCACCCGCAAATCGCCTGAACCCATATACCAGATACCCTTGACAGGGAGGCGGCAAGCACGACCGGTAAGGACTGATTGACTCACATGTACGTGTACCGTGTACCTGGTGTCAGCCTGACGCGCATTACATTCAGCTGCATAAGGTAGCTTTCAGCCAGAAACGATATTCCACCTCTTCTACTTCGGGCTGAGTCTTCTCGGAGGAATGATCGATTCCAGAAACGCCATCTCACCGACAACATGACAACTCGCCTCGACCGCTGGGAGAGTTCTGCAAGAACTCGGCGGACTGCGGCGCATGTGGATAATGCTGAGCACTGCCCTGGATCTGTACCGGATCTGGAACTATTCCCTGCGAAAAGCCATGGGTAAATGACTGGTGTCTGGACTGTGTGTGCGACGATCCTGCTAGCCCTGACACCGAGAGCCGGCTCCCTTCTGACATGTCGGACCCGGACCCAAACACAGGCGACGCCATGGAGCCTACGCTGATCTGAGAAGACGACGTTGTCTGAGGGATCATACCGCCAACCCCCATGGCCATTTGCTGCGCTTCGCCATGTTGAATCGGTGAATGGCGTCGCACTGGCACACACCCGGCTCATGCAACAACAGCAGGTTGCGAAGGAAGGCATGCTGGTCTCTTAGCCCACGCACCTCACGGCTAAGGTAGGTGTGCGCTCTAGCGCCCTCCCGTTGAACATCCTGCATCTCCTCGGACGTGGCCTTCTTCTTCGCGCGACACTTTGCTGCAGCTATACGGTTCTTCTCCCTTTGGACTCTTGTGGTCTTGCTTTGGTCGTCGTCTTCGCCGCCTTCCTCCTTAATCTCACCCATCAGGCTATCCTTCCGCTTCTTGGACTTAGAGTGTCGCTTGTTCGCCGCATTCCTGGCCCTCTGCGCCCGGTTGAGCTTCGCAATGTCCTCTTGTAACTGCTGGGTTTCGGGGATGGACGTGGAAGCCGGGTCGGTTTTAGAAGGCTTGGGATCATCCGGCGGTGTTATTTGCCAATATTGCTGACTGACATTACTATGCTTGCTAACAAGGTCGCTCTGGAATGATATGACGGCCTGAAGACCGTCCAAGTTGCCACTAACACTCGTATGTCCCCCGGAATCACTTCCGAATTGATAGAGAGAGATGCTCGCAGGGTCGATATTGGACATACTGTGGCCGAAGACATCCGAATCCGTTGGGTGTGATACGCCTTGACCGCCGAATACACTACTCTGCAAGCTTTCGTCCCTGTAATGGGTTAGCGAAGCGCGAGGCATGATTAAGGCATCACCACGTACAACATGTTCTTTTCCCGAGGGAAATCGATCCCATTACCGTAGAACGTCCCAAAGGATATTGAATTATTGTCAAGGTTGTTCGTGGTTACATCGAAAACGAACGGCGCACGAGGCTTGAAGGTCTGTTTATGCGCCGATACGCCTGAAGTCCCAGTTGGTTGCTTCGCTGACTTTGTACGAGACATGGCTGATACTGGTCAATAAGGCAGTCAACCAACCGCGGTCGACGATATCAATTCAGTCAAACGTACCGACAAGTGCTCGTTCTGCGTTGGCAGCAGCACGTCTTTGGCTCTGGGAACCTTGTGGTGAAACTTGCCAGACGATGAATTGAAGTTTCCAGCCCATGGGCGAAAAGCTCCGTCCGACAGAGTTTGCGCATCGCCGGTCGTGCCGGCTGTAGGCCGGTTCGATGGGTACGACTCGACAGTCGCGCTGCTGGCGCTAAAGGACAAGGATGGTGCTCGTTGTCGGTCGCCGGCTTGTCCAGACTGTGTCTGTTCTTGGCTAAGCAACGGCTCAAAAGATTCGAGCATTGTGCGGATGAATGGGAGGGAGACGTTGCTGTTTATCCGGTACCTGTTGCGAGACGAGATCCCGCTGGAGCGAGCGGACATTCACCCTCGAGTGTCGAATGAGTCGTAGCAGGTCCCCAAAGTCGTTAGCACGGATCCGATGAAAGGTTCGCATAGCATCATCCTCCGAGGCACCTTGCATGTAGGTGATGAGCTCTATCAGGTCGTCTCTATCACTCTCCGCATCCTTCTTCCTCCGACTAATTGCTGACCACCTGCTCTCGCCTTCCTTAGCTTCGTAGGTGCAACGTGTCTTGAGCACTTGACATCGGGCACAAGATGGCCTGGGGATAGATTAGTGAAGGCTACCACCATTTGAGTCCTACGATGTGTTGCTTACCGTTGGCCGCTACACTGCCAATTCTTGTCAGCGTGTTGCGTTGGAATCTGAACGAGTCTGCCATTGTAGTACCTCACCTTTGACTTTCTCTTCCGACAGGCTGCGCAGGCACTTTCGATAAGTGTTCTCTTTGACTTATTTCCTGAGAACGGATTTTGACCTGGTGCGCCAGAGAATGAGGTTTCTCCTCCTCCTGGTGTGGGGGGCAGCAGCGTGCTCATCGTTCGTGGGATGCTTGAACAGTGTACAAATTACTAGCGGCAATGCTAGATGTGTATGAGAAGCCCAGAGGAAGTCTGTAATCGTTAATATTCAGCACTCGAGATCTTAAAAGCAGGAGGTGCTCTCAGAACACCAAAATCATGCCCTGTCGGATGACAACGATTGGACTCGTCTAAAACCCCGAAAAGCTTCATGCCCAGCGTTTTCGAGGGTGTAGCGACCCAATGATCCCTCGATGGCATGATCTGCGGCGTGGTTGTGGCGAATTCAGGGTGCCATGTCATCGACGATTCAGCGTCGCCGGTGTCTTCAGAGATCGGAGTTTACCCCGAGTGCTACGTGGTACGTGAAGATGTTGGAAGTGTGGTCAAAAAATATACTCGCGCAGACAGGTTAACACATGACTTGGGCATGTCGTTGCACGTGAGCGACACGGAGGAGAATACGCTGTTGAGAGACAAGAAAGCGATGATGTTGAGACATATGTTCGGTTCTCCTCCAACCCAATCGGGCTAGAGGCGCCTTCCCAATTGAAAATAATATCACGTGATGATATCGTCCTGTTCGGCGCCCAGACATGTTGCTGCTCCTTCGATAGAGTGCAGTGTTAACAAAATATCTGCATATTTCAGTGGCTTGCCCGACATGCACACATATCCCACCTCGCTTCAAACGGAAGAGCCACCAAACACCAACCACGGATGAAAGTGGCTCCGAAGTATCGGATAACACACGGCATCGCATTCGTTGAGCGTGGCGGGCGCTAGCGAAGGTGTGCATCTTCGGCTCCGGCTCCGATCGTCGCCGCACCCTTCACATCTTATGCTCACCTCAGCCTCTATTTGATGATCTTACATCGTTTTGCCGACGAGAGATCCGAATGGCGCCGCCATCCTCTTACAGGGACAGGAACCCATGCTGTTCCGGCAACAGAGACTCCGTACGCAACTGCCGACCAGTGGCAGTCCATCGATACGGCGGACTCATCATCGGCACTTTCATTCTACGGGACACATTATGGCGAGCTCCAGGCTGGGGGAGTAGTCGTCGACGACTAGCTTTCAAGTGCTGATCCTTAGTTGAATACATGGTCGACACAGCCATTTGGGTGTGCATTAAATGCACACGCGGAGTTTGGATGACATTGAAAGGACGCGTTCTACTGGTCCCGAAAGCTATCGGGGTTATTTTGACTAGGAAGATAGAAGCTTTTTGGGCATGAACGAGTCCTACCATGGTCATCCTCACGACTTTATCGTTAGTCTTGCAAGTGTCTAGTGCTGATTGAGGAGGTAGTGGACTCCAAACAGATAGTATTAATTTCAGAAGCAACACCATTGTCTATCTCGCTTTGCTAGCCGTAGCATGAAGACGACTCCATCGTCCCCAAACTCGTGAACTCCAGCGCCCAGCTTCAGCAGAACCATTATCTAACCGCTCCTCACTATATTACAGTCGCAAGCCCATTCCTCGTGAAGACTGATAAAGCAGCTGACTAATCGTCCGACTCAGGTCCGTGGTTGCTCCTCCAGGAACATGTTAAGCTACGAGGAGTTGAGATACTGGAGGATGGAGCAGTCGTCACACTTGACGAGTTTTTGGAGACCGGCGACTTGCTCCTGGAGTTTAATGTTACGTTCGAACATGCGTGCCTTCTCCGACTCCAAGGCTTTGATGTGAGCGGTACCCGCACCGATAATGTCGGCTTTCGAGGGCGGTCGCAGTGGTACGGAGCTGTCTTCAACGTCGGCTTCGTCGATATCGTCTCTAACAGACGGCACGACAAGTCGAAGAGCGTCGATCTGGCCGTTGAGGTGGTTGCGATAGCGTCGTTCCACTAAGTTGTGCGGCAAACGATGGCGTCCTCTAGGTTCCTTTGGTACTAGGGCTTGAGGTCTCGCATCGGTCAGTTGTTTCTCAAGCATTGGCGGGACCTGTTCGATGGGTAAAGACATGTTGCCGTCTCGGAGTAATCCAAAAGCGTCACAAGGTTCACCGACGGTCCCAGACTTCGTGTAAGTAGCAGAGGTCCAGCATTGTATTGGCATTTGAAGAAGCTGCTGGGGTAGTACGATCGGACAGGTGAGCTGATGGTTCTTGTCCTGGGACCGAGTAGAAGGTTGCTGGTTGCGATTGGCCGCTCGGCCTGCTTGGGCGTTCGCCGTACTCGTGAAAGACCAGTCTTCAGGGTAGGTGTCTAACGCGATTAGGGAGAAGTCCTGCTGCTGTGGTTGCCATGCGGTCATCGCCTCGTAAGTCGACATAATCTTGTGAACTAAGTGAGATCTGAGGCTTTAGTGGAGTTCTTCAGCGATCGGTGTGAGTGTGAGATATCAGGAGCTCGATGGCAGAAGACTGCTATAAACCTCAGCCTGGCACGCCATGCCCGTCCCGCGCGCGTAGTACCTTACACAAACTACAGAGTTTCGTGTATCTTCGAGCTGGCTCGACCGTGTCGCTAATGGGAGATCAGACCCTCAGAACGCGAGGTCCTTGTCACGGTCTATCCCGTGGAACACCTCTCGTTTAGTAATCCGATCGTTCGATCAGTCAATGGCCAAATCCATCAATTCAAGTTTTGATAGGCCACCGTCGACTGCTCGTTTGTAAAATACCGATATTGACTATGTAGGTCATTAGAATACCATGTACCTTGCGTGATGACTGAGGTGATCTTTAATGCCTTGCTCCATCCAGACTCCTTGGCAGATCTTGCATCTCCGGACTCCGCTCCGATTCAGCCCGCGACGTTGGACTAGTAAGCTTATTGTCTCTTATTCTTGTCCTAATCTCGACCAAGCGGCATCGGCGGTACACTAAGAGGTGTTCATTCGTGTGTCTGCTAATACCTCATACCCCCGGAGCAACCACGTGGTTACCCTAGCACCCGTTTACAGTCATTGAGCCCCTCTCGCTCTAGACTTCTTTAAGGTACTCCTGCGGCTTCTGGAACATCGTCGCTTCGGCGAGTGCTGCTGTGTACACGACACGGCTAACGGTCTGGTCCCTTCACTCAACCCTAGCCATCTAGACAACGCACGTGGAAGACACTGCAATCGCGGACCGTCGACTTGCTCGCCACAACCTCACCCGGACAGATCGAGCCGCGGATCAAGGCATCTCCGCCTTCTGCTCAAGCCTGGAGCTCACTGCCCGGCATTCGCTGGAAATGGGCCCGATTATCGTGCTCGCATCTCGCCGGCCTAGATTGCAAAGTACTACGGTTCCAAGTCCGCATTCAGTGCGCTTGGACCCATGTAGTCAACGCTTTGTACCACAGGGGTGTGGCAATCGGTTCACGGGCTCGAGAAAAACTTGCTATAACACTGCCAGCCATATGTGACGCCCGCTTGATCGCGTGCCAGTACATGAGGACAGATGAAAAATCGGAATTGACGCAAAAGAGGAGACCATCAGCATTAGGTGTAGTGCCATTACCTGAGTGTAGTTCACCGCAAGACGGAGCTCCTCGTACAATGTACTGGGCATGTTGCAAGAAGCATCGCAGCCAGGCAGGTTCGGCCGATCTTATGCAAGTTATGCAATGTGGTAGTGCGGCTCGAAACGGACACAGATGTTGCCCGTTCTGGCAGCAGAAACGCAGTCAGGCTGAATTTCCCTGTTTCTCTGATTGCATCTAGTAACCATTTGATTGGCTAGTGCCCAAATGCACAGAAGAGCTTGGCAACAACATAACGCGATGCCAGGAATTCGTCACAACTGCTTAATTCGACAAGATAGTGATGCATACATCAACACTTCACTCTGTCCATGAGACTCGCCGCCCAAGCGTTCAGATGTAGAACATCTTCTCCCTAATGGCATTATGCAGTGCCACTTGCCTGCTCAGGGGAGGCACGCCTGCACTGCTGCTCGATACACTTGCTGGGGCGGCGCTGCCCGATGGTGGAGCGAACTGCTCAGAAAGATAGCAGCGTGCTCGCTCGCACACTAG
Organism: Extremus antarcticus; assembly: GCA_033117895.1. NCBI lineage: Eukaryota > Fungi > Ascomycota > Dothideomycetes > Mycosphaerellales > Extremaceae > Extremus > Extremus antarcticus. The sequence continues at coordinate 2,218 of JAWDJX010000122.1, read as the reverse complement.
ATCAGCATAGTATGCGGGAGGACAGATGCTGACTGCTGATGTAGCGCGGCCGAATAAGTAACATAATCCGTAAGTTATCTTCTCCAAAGCATCCGCTGCACTTGCCTGACCCTGTCCAGAATTGAGCTTTCTTATCACCTTATCGTAGATGACATAGTAGTGCACAGGTTTTGCAGTACCAAGTAGGGCCGTATGTGCTTGGAGGAAAAAGTCCCAGTTACAGAAGTTTGTCACCCCACGATCAACAACGAGGCCGTGCTTTGCGTTGCCAGTTCTGTCTGCATCATCTTCCTTGGTTGGATAAAAGCGCGTGTGGTGTAGCTTCCCTACAATGATGATTGCCAGCCTTGGAATACCTTGATTGACCTCTGCCGGTGAATACATGTTGCTGATGGCTTTCTTGATCGCCGGGAGCTCGTCATCCAGTACTTTCTGGTATTGCCCTTCGGATACACCATCGCGATAGAGGATGAGGTTGGCGGGCAAGGTTCTGGTTTTCGACCGCCATAACCTCAGTTGTCCTTGGAATAGCTCGGTCAAATCAGTTATCATCTCTTTCCTGGCTTCTTGGACACGAATCGCTGCCGGCCACTGTCCGAGTGTTCGATCGATGGAAGAAACAATACTGGCGACGCTTGGCGCAGAAGAGATGGAACCGGGAGAAGGATGGGTGACATCCAGTCCCACGAACATCGTCTTCTTGGGCGATATGGTGCCAAAATTGCTGTTGGGAATAGAATGGTTGACTCCGCCGAGCTTGAGATTCATTTTCAGGCCCAAGTTAACGTAGTACTGGATCTGCTGCTTCGCGAACTTGCTGTCGACAACGCATTGACAAAGCACACCTTCCTGAATATCACAGCTGTACTTGACTGCGTTGTAGATGCCGATGTTGTTGTACGCCAGAATGATGACTAGTAGCATGCTTGGTTTCTTCATAGCAAGTTCGTAAAGCTTCTGCGAGATCGCTGCAGACGGATTGCTTGCATCGACACGTAGTAATTCGGGTGGAGGAGCCGCTGCACTCTGAAGTCCAATGCCACGAAGATCACTAACAAAGGCGCTGAGACAATTTTGTAGGTCTACTGGATTCGACTACACTTGTTGTCCTGCTGTGATATACAAGCATCTCCAGCTAGACATCGTTGCTCCTTTTAGCAGAGTTTTGTCCCTCAGATCCCAGCGAGCATTCACCTCGGACACTGTCTTGCGAGCAAAATTTACTTTAAGAGAAGGCAGTCGACGTCCTAGTACAGTGAGCAAATGTGGCTGGACTATTAAGTCGAACGCAGACTGTCATCACGATCAGCATTGCAGATGGCGAACGTACGGCGAACTTGATCATTTCGGCTGTCTGTTTAGGGCTGATCTGACCTCTCGCTACTTGTCCTTGCTGGACATTGCACACTTGTAACGGCAGGTAAGACGGGTTCGCGACCGTCCCGACGTTTACAACCGGCAGCGATGGGTCTGCGATGGTAATATTGTGCTCTAAATCTGTCAACGCATTCCCGATTGATGATGTGGCACTTACTTGTGCGGAAGAAGTCAGATACACTGATGTAACGGCCTTCGTTTGCTTCTGACCTCTTTTTGCCCTTTTTCGAGCTTCCCTCAGGGGCAGATTCAGATTCTTCCAGCCAGAATTCGACCTCCTGTGCACCCGCGCCGTCCCTTGGCACTCGTGGCGGGTGGGATAGATCTCTCCCATCTCTAGGCTGTGCAAGACCAGAGATGGTTTTGTAACGCGGTAAGATACTGCTACTTTTGCCACGCCGCCGAATGTGCGTCACTTCGACCGACACAAGGCGCAAGAACGGACTCAAGGCGTATCGAGCGCCTCTAGAATTGCGAAACGCGATTACAAGCTCGGTAAGAGGCGCTGCAATCAAGAACGGCAGATTTCTGACTTGCACGTTGATCAACACTCGTTCTGTAGCAGCTCTAGCGCTGAAAACAAAAGAACGCAAAGCCTCCAGCCCACTGCTAAGTGATAGGCGAGACTGATTAGCGGCTGTACTAACATAGCAGTTGCGGCCAACCGTGACCGTGTTGGAGTCCGTCTTCGCAGCATGGCCGACAACGATGTTCAATGCTTGGAGCAGCTCCTAGCTCTGGCTCAAGGACATGCTTGCTGATGAGGAGGTGCTGTAGTCTACCAATTCGGACATGTTCAGCGTCCCACTCGGCTCAAGCGTTACTTGATAGTGCGGTCCAT